>JBBPBX010056594.1:0-22710 GCA_038048925.1 Garcialebias charrua
CACACACTCTCAGAGATGTCGGTTGGGTGATGGGGTTTTATGCTCAATACACAAACAGGTAACGCCTCCAGGCACGTCTGCAGGTACTGTACCGGTAAACAGACTACAGGTCTTTTTAGCACCCATAGCGGCCGAAAGTGGTACTACCATGCGCCCCTAGCGGCCGAAACTGGTACTACCATGTCGCCCCCCTAGCGGCCGAAACTGGTACTGCACTGCCTGCGCCCCTAGCGGCCGAAAATGGTACTACCATGCGCCCCTAGCGACCGAAAGTGATAACAAGCCATATATAGGTCGCACCTGAGTATAGGTCGCAGGCCTTGAAAAAAGTATAAAAAGGTGCGACCTATACTCCGGAAAATACGGTAGTTAGATTGTAAACAGTCAGTTGCTGCTTATTGTTCTGGTTCTGACGGTTAATGTATTTATTAAGATTTTTATTATTGTTAGTATAGTTTATTTATTGTAAAGAGTGCTGTTTATTTAAAATGTCATCCAAATGGGTTGCTTTTATTTATTTGTACACAAACGTATTGTTTACTTGACAAATTTTTAAAATAAACATTTTGTAAGTCTTCATTTTGGCTTCTTTTTGTACTGAGATTTTATCGAACCAAGCCCTCCTTGAAACTGTACTGAACCTAAACGAGATTTTAGCGTACCGTTACACCCCTATTTGTTACCGTCTCTTTTTGTCTAGTCTACAGAAATATGCTGAACATCATTACCCCCCTTCTGTCCATTTTGCTTTTGACAGGATGTAGACTTCTTTGGCTTTGTTGATGTAAATATTGTCTAGTTAGGAGTGTAGGAGGATCGTCATTTGTCATCTTCGTTTAGTAAATGAATGTCATGAATTTCTCTTACAATGTCAGCTTCTCTTTGTTTGCTGAGTTGACTTGAAATTTGACAAATTTAATTTAAATTTGAGTTATATTTTAAGTGATCCCACTTCACTCTATAATTTGATAGTGATGAGTCTTTGTTTAAATCAACGGTTGTTCTTTTGATGTCCTGACAAAAGTGGTCATGATTAAGGAGATTCAAACTGAATTTCCCAAATTCTTTGGCGTGCCTTTGTGCATTTGTAGGAGTTAAAGTGAGTTTATTAAAGGGGACCTCAGATGCATTTTTTAAATTTTTATGTTATTTCTGTGTGCTATCTAGACCCTATTCCTTCAATTTAATGCACAAAATAATTCTTAGATAATCAATTATACCCTTTTTAATTCTGCCAGTTTTAACTTTCGTTTTGAACGACCGGTTTCTGATAGAAGTTCTGAAGTCCACGCCCTTCAAAGATCTGTTAACGCCCTCATAACAGCCAGTATCTGTAATGTGTTGTTGTTTTAAAATTAGCTCTTTTTTTATTACTCATTTGACTTACTGTTAGTGCTAGCTTAAGATAACTTACCGAAACCCGTCTGAGCGCGCCGCAGTTTGCTGCTCCTTTTAGCATTATACCACCCGAATCCGAAGCTAATGTTAGCTTGTTCCTCTTCCGGTTTTCGCCAGCTCCGCTCGGAGACTTTGGGCGTTATCGCTGTTCCAGTCAAGACAACACAAAGTTCACCAAGTGTCTCCCGTAAATTAATCCGTAAGGGGAAGGTCCTCACTGCTGCGAGGCTGCTGCGAGGCTGCAGCAAGGCTGTACAGTTGAAGCTCCGCTCCATGGCGCCGGAAGAGGGTCCCGTCGAACCCGGTCCTTCCGCCTGTGGTCCGCTCGTTTAATTTTTGCCGGCTGCGCGTTGGCAGCGATCGCAAATACACTAAAAATTGAACTAAAACATAAAAATAACAATTATACTTTATTTATAAAGCCATTTAAAAAAACACAGCTGCAACAAAGTGCTGTACACATGAAATTAAGAACATATAAACAAAAGATGAGATGAAATCATGAAAAACAACAGTCATGTGTTTAATACAGAAGTGGGTTGAGCCTAACCAGGTGAGGGGCTGGACTCAGGTTTGAGGTGGGTTGTCCTCGCGCCTGTGACGTCACAGGCGCGATTGACTTCCATTTTATTTCAAAAACGAACCGTTTTCATCACAGTAAAATAAATCTACTTAGAGTAAATAAACCACTGGGTGCATTTTTTTGGCACAAGGACTGTTTTTTTATGAAGTAAATACCCAAAGTTTAGTAAAAAAACATTAAAAAGTGAATTTTGCATGTGTGGTCCCCTTTAATACAGTGATCAGTAAGTGGTGCAGCAGAGTTAAGCCTCGGATATAGTCGCGCTCTGGGTATTTGCGCATGCTCCACGGAGTCCGTGCGCTCTCTAGCCACGCGCTGTGTGCGTTTATGGTTGCGTGCTGTTCATTGTTCACCGACAGATGGCAGTAGTGTGAAACCAGTGGGAATGTAGTACGAGAGAGTGTAGAACAGGAATCGGTTGACGTCACACATGACAAACAAAATGGCTGCTCGTATTTTTATTCATTAACAAGTGTGGCATTTTATTTTGTTTATATCTTCTATTCTTAATATTTTTAGTTTTGCAGAGGTCAGTTATTCACAGATATGTGTTTTTTTTACTGCCCTGCTGTAGTAGTTTGCATGAGTGCTGCTGTTATGAACATTTTCAAAGACAGTGTTTCAACACTGTCTTTGTTTTTTCATTATTAAACTTTTTATTTACTTTTTAAATTTTTACATTGTGCTTTTTTCAAGTTTTGGTTGCAGTAGTAATAACTCTACAATGACACATTTTAGCGTGTTTATGTTTTAGTTGCATGCACTGTTTAAATCAAATAGAATTAACTGAAAAAGTATTAACTGAAAAAGTAATCTGTTTTCATAAATTTTTAATAAAACTACATAACCGAAGACTGTGCCGGAACATTTTTTGCAATGACATTTACCTGACAGCCATTTCTTAATCTTTTTGTGTACTACATGGTTAGGCTAGATTTGGGTTATGGGGTTTGTTTCTCTAACGAACACATTTGTTATACTGATCTCTAATCTATTGGTAATCGTAATAAACAGTCCATAAACTCATGCAAAACTGTTATGGAGCATTAATAACCATATAAAAAATGCCCATTAATTGGAGGTGCTACCACTTTCATTTAATTAAATTAATTTGGGTTCAAGACCAGAATTGTACTCTCAAACATATAATCAGCAGCAGGTTTTGTTTTAGTTTCTGCTAATTAAAAGGTCATTGTTAGATTATTATAAGATTGTGATGTGAATCAACTTAACAGTATCAACTCCAAAATTATAGCTTTGAATTTGTTCATATTTAGAGTGCATCAGCACTTCAGAAAAGGAAGAGTAAACTTAATAAGATTTTTGTTTATTTGTTTTTTATAAAACAAATCACAATAAAAAACAGGAAAGCACACATGCATTTCATCTGATTGTCTTTATGATCACGCATGGACGGATCATACAGATGCTGGTACATTCGGACCTTTTCAGCCAAATTTCCTTCGAAGACGTCCATCTTGAAAGCCGGGTGTAGTCGCAATGACTGAACGCGCAGGCTTTGCGGAGCTTCAAAATCTGGGAGGTGCACGACCAGGCGCGAAACCTACGCGCGGGGCCAAAGCGCGGGGGCGGGGACTATGCGATTACGTCACTTTTCGCGCGCGCACCCTCGCGCCCTATGTGACGCGTCAACTATATCCGAGGCTTTAGTAGAGTTAAAGTGCGTCTTTCAGGCTGTCATCAGCCAACTGGTTGATCCACTGTGAGAGGGTGCTATTTATAAGACTGAGCTGAATACAGCTTCTCAGACTGAGGAAGTCTTTCGGACGAAAGACGAAACGTTTCTACATTTTTTTTTTGCTGCTTTGTTTTGTTTTATTTTTTGAATGTCCAGAGGACCAGACTTGGCTTTTTTACATTATTGGACCTCTTTCGCTTCAATACAATTCAATACAACAACTTCCGACTACTTCGCCTCCTCGTGGCTCCAAAACCGCACATTTTTTTTAGGCTCAGCGTTTTCCTCCCGATTTTTGGCTGTAAGGCTCTTATTAATTTGGAAAGCAGGGATGATTATCAAAATTACTGTATTACCTCTAAATATTATTTTTCTGCCCAAAAAACAAACATGAAACATGCACTTTAACTTCTAGGCCATGTGTAATATCTAATACAAGCCAAAAGTTTAGTCTAGATTTAATTGTTCCATCTGGTTTTAAACCAGTTAAAAATGTGTACCTCTTGACGTAAAGTGTGCCGTGTATCATTCAACTTGAACTCAATACAAAATTCAAACAAAATGGAGTTGTAATGATGATTTTGCATATTTGATTGACATCTATCAAGCCATTTGTCCATTACCATATAATGGTCTCCTCCAAAAATAATTTCACAGTTTACATGTACAGTACTGTATTTGAGACAGGCCTTTTAAAGAATGGCTCAATTCTGTAAAGTTTTCTTCTTTTTTTTTGTGACCGTTGTAAATATATATTACTGTATTATAAAACAAACCTCTAAATATGCATCATTCACCACCAAAAGTTTACACTATAATTTGTTATAAATAAGCAAAATCAGTTGTTTTTATTGGTAACAATTACAAGTTGTTAGTTTACTTTTTTTTTTTTTTATTTATTTATTTATTCATTTTACATTTGTTAAAAGGAAAAATCTTCTTTCATGAAATATTTAAAACAAGAGAAAAAAAAACATAAAATGAAAGGAGGCAGGAAGAAGAAAAAATCTTATTATACCTGCCCCTTTTTTTCAAAAAACAAAACAAAATCAAATACAAACAATTCACTCCAACAATAGTAACACTAAGCAATCGATCCAAAAGAAAAACTCATTTCAATTTTAACATTTTCATGTACAAAAAACTCGAGTAATACTTAAAAAAAGAAATTTTTAGTATTTTGTTAACAATTTAGTTTTGATCATTTTTTTAAACACAAGCACTGACTTAGCAGATTTAACTTCATTTCCTAAACCATTCCACAAATCAACTCCCTGTATTGAAACAGACCGTCCCTTTAAGCTTGTTCTATACTGAGGTTTAGCAAAAATCTCAGTTCCCTTAAGATTGTAGCTGCTCGTCCTCTTTACAAAATTAATTTGAACATTTGAAGGCAGTACATTATTATGCGCTCTATACATCACCAACAAAATGTTGTAATCAACTAAATCATAAAACTTTAGCAACTTGAGTTGTTGAAACAATACATTCGACGGATGACAGTAAGGCTTTCTCGTAATTATTCTCACAGCTCTTTTTTGTAAAATAAAAATAGGCTTCGTGATGGTTTTACACGCCTTTCCCCAAACTTCAACACAATAAATTAAATGTGGAACAAAAATTGCATTATACAACAGATACATAGCTTTATCATTCAAAAAATCTTTCACTTTGTAAAGCACCGCAGTAGACCTAGATAACTTAAGTTTAACTAAATTTATATGCTGTTTCCACGACAGTTTGTCATCAATAACTACCCCCAAAAACTTCACCTCGCTTACTCTGTGAACTTCAACACCATTAATTTTAAAAGAAAAATCCAAATTATTCTTTTTATTACTAAATAACATATAATTCGTTTTATCCAGGTTTAATGATAATTTGTTCAATTTAAACCAAGATTGTAGTTTAACAAACTCCATTTTTAACAGCTCAGACATTTGATTTAAATCACTACCAGAATAAAAAAAAGTTGTATCGTCAGCAAAGAGAACACATTTTAAAAGTCCAGACACCTTCACTAGATCATTCACATACAAAATAAACAACTTAGGTCCAAGTATTGAGCCTTGTGGGACACCACATGTGATCTTGCAGAGGTTTGAACGTATACCGTCAATTTGTACAAACTGTTGTCTATCTTTCAAGTAACTACGCACCCACTGTAGTGCTTGTCCTCTAATACCATACTTTCAGACATTGACGAGTACAATTGAGGCAGTTTGTCTCACAATGGCTATGGATGGATATAAATTCAAACTTAGTTCATGTGAACACTACATGCTCTCATCAATGTTTAATTTATTTTTGTGCATTACTGATAAAACAGCTTGACAAATCTCAGGAAAAATCATGTAATATTGGATAATTTTTCTCGATAAATGACCAAGTATAATATTTTGTCTCATTTGTTTAACTGGGTTCTCTTTATCTACTTTTAGGACTTGTGTGAAAATCTGATGATGTTTTAGCTCATTTTTATGCAGAAATTTATAAAGTTTTAAAGGCTTCACAAACTTTCAAGCATCGCTGTATGTGTGAATTTAAAGTTATAATTGTGCCTGATGTTCACGTTTTCTGTGGTCCCTGCAGATGTTCAGCAGATGGTTCTGATTAAAGAAGCTCCTGAAGTACAGATGCTTGGGATGGATCAACAGGATCCAGAGACCCTCAACATAAAGGAGGAAGATGAGGAACTGTGGACCAGTCAAGAGGGAGAGCAGTTTTGTGTGAAAACAGAGACTGATGACCCCGGGTTTGCATTCACTGCTGTTCCTTTGAAGAGTGAGGAAGATGAAGAGAAACGTCTATTTTTACAGCTTCATCAGCACCAAGTAAAAGAGGAAGATCTTCCAACCAGCAGTTCAGCTGACCAGATGAAAGCATCAACTGGTGGAGAGGACTGTGGAGGAGCAGAGACTACCAGGAACCCAGATCTAAATACTTATGGAGATGATTGCAGCTCTTCAGAGACTGAAGTCAGTGAGGATGATGAAGGTGATGATGTGAATGACTCTGACTCTCAGCTAAAAGACTTATCAGACTCTGGGTCAGAACCTGAAGACGGTGACAAAGACTGGAAGAAGAGCAGAGCTCCTGAGTCAGGCGTAAACACTGTCAACAAATCTTGCAGCTTCACTGAGCATGGGAAACAATTTCACAAGACAAGTCAGTCAGTGATGTCTTCAAGTTGTTTGGTTGTCAAGGAATGTGTTGAAGTGAAGAAAACTGGAGGCTCAGTCGAGAAAAGACAGTCAAGACAGACCTCATTTAGTTGTAAAGACTGTGGAAAAAGATTTAACAGAAAGGGTAATCTAAACACACACATGATAGTTCACACAGGACAGAAAGCATTTGCTTGTGATCTTTGTGGACAAAGGTTTGGACTGAAGTCAAATTTAAACACACACATGATAGTTCACACAGGACAGAAAGCATTTGTTTGTGATCTTTGTGGACAAAGGTTTGGACAGAAGTCACATTTAAACACACACATGATAGTTCACACAGGACAGAAAGCATTTGTTTGTGATCTTTGTGGACAAAGGTTTGGACAGAAGTCACATTTAAACACACACATGATAGTTCACACAGGACAGAAAGCATTTGTTTGTGATCTTTGTGGACAAAGGTTTGGACAGAAGTCACATTTAAACACACACATGATAGTTCACACAGGACAGAAAGCATTTGCTTGTGATCTTTGTGGACAAAGGTTTGGACTGAAGTCACATTTAAACACACACATGATAGTTCACACAGGACAGAAAGCATTTGTTTGTGATCTTTGTGGACAAAGGTTTGGACAGAAGTCAACTTTAAACACACACATGATAGTTCACACAGGACAGAAAGCATTTGCTTGTGATCTTTGTGGACAAAGGTTTGGACAGAAGTCAACTTTAAACACACATGATAGTTCACACAGGACAGAAAGCATTTGCTTGTGATCTTTGTGGACAAAGGTTTGGACAGAAGTCAAATTTAAACACACACATGATAGTTCACACAGGACAGAAAGCATTTGCTTGTGATCTTTGTGGACAAAGGTTTGGACAGAAGTCAAATTTAAACACACACATGATAGTTCACACAGGACAGAAAGCATTTGTTTGTGATCTTTGTGGACAAAGGTTTGGACAGAAGTCAAATTTAAACAGACACATGATAGTTCACACAGGACAGAAAGCATTTGCTTGTGATCTTTGTGGACAAAGGTTTGGACGGAAGTCAACTTTAAACTCACACTTGATAGTTCACACAGGACATAAAGCATTTGCTTGTGATCTTTGTGGACAAAGGTTTAGACAGAAGTCAACTTTAAACAAACACATGGGGATCCACATCAGAGAAAAGCAGTTTAACTGAATAATAACCTTTGTTTTGTCTCTTTAATCTCATATAAAATAACGCATTCCTTTCAGTAATGTTTTTTCTTTGTAACTTTATTACCAATTGTTTGATTTTTATATTTGACCACTAGGTGGTGCTTTGATTTTTAATATTCATTCATTCATTCAACCTTTATTTATACAGGCTAGCCTCGTTGAGTCACGGGGACTCATTTACAAGAGGGACCTGTCTCACTCACACCTAGGGTCAATTTAGAGTCACCAATCAGCCTAACAAGCATGTTTTTTGGTCTGTGGGAGGAAACCGGAGTACCCGGAGGAAACCCACGCATGCACGGGGAGAACATGCAAACTCCACCCAGAAAGGCCCCGGACCGGGATTTGAACCGGCAACCTTCTCGCTGAGAGGCAGCAGCTCTACCAGTTGTGCCACTGTGCTGCCCTAATATATAATGCCCTAATATGCGAGCTTCAGTAATAATCTAGTTCAACTTACACCAGAAGAGGTACATCTTTCATGGTTAGTCACTGAGGAGTCCCGTCTCAACGGTGGACGACAGGTGCAAACAAGCTACACACAGCTAAATGCACAGCAAACGGTTAAAACGTGCTGCAAACACATGAATAATCCTAACTCCTAACCAATAAAACAAATGCAACAGAAAAAAGGTCTTCAATCACAGAAAATAAATGAAGAAACACACAATCAAAAAAGAAAAACATGCTGCACCAAAAACACCAAAACAACTGAAAATGAGATGTGTTAAAAACAACAACAAAAAGTATACAGACCACTAGTGGGGCTTGTCCACCAAGTCACATTGGACCAGACGCCCTGTAAATACATTTTAGCTGAGCTGCCACTTTCTAAAGTCATAATACTTTCATAGTATGCAAGGATATATAAAATGTCTCAAGTAAAGAGAGGTTTTGGTAATGTAAGTGTAGGAGAACAACGGAGTGTCTCCAGGATGTAAGAAATGTTTTGTTGAAAACAATGTGGAAATCCACAATGAAAGTGAAATCGCAAATGGATTTAATAATTCTTTTGTGAAAGTCGGATCTAACCTTGCTGGAAAAATACCAAAATTGGACACAAATACAGGTCATTCTATTAATAGTAGTGTAAATAGCATGTTTCTAAAGGGAACCGACAAGGAAGAAATGTTTATGTTTATGTTTATTAAATTTGTTCATTTTTTTTACAAAAGAAACAATACAAGGCAATCTCATAATGATAGTGTACAAAATGTAAAAAAATGAAAGGTGGCAGAAAGAAGAATAAATCTTATTATATCTGCCCCTTATCTCCAACAATCAGATTAAACAACAGTAGTCAAACCATGTAAACAATAATAATCTTCAACCAACTTTTTCCAACAATCAGGTTAAACAATAATATTCTTCAACCAACAGTACAAAATGACTAATTCTTTTTAGTTTTCTAACTAATACTAATACAGTACAAAATGATTAACTCTTTCTAGTTTTCTAACTAATACTAATACAGTACAAACTGACTAACACTTTCTAATTTTCTAACTAATGCAATACACATTACGTTATTTCACATATATTTTTTTAACATATTTGTTTTGATCATTTTTTTAAATGTAAACATTGACTTGGCATTTTTAACTACATTCTCCAAGCCATTCCATAATCTAATTCCCTGAATTGAGGTAGAACGTCCCTTCAAACTGGTTCTGAATTGTGGTTTTACAAACAACTCTGTTCCCTTAAGATTATAACAACTTTGTCTTTTAACAAAGTGCATTTGGATATTTAAAGGTAATGCATTATTTTGAGCTCTATACATAACTGATAAAATATTATAGTCTACCAAATCATGGAACTTCAGTAATTTTAGTTGATAAAATAATGTACTTGATGGATGACGGTAATGCTTTCTAGTGATAATTCTTACAGCTCTTTTCTGTAATACAAAAATAGGCTTTGTGATTGTTTTACACGCATTCCCCCAAACATCAATACAATAGATTAAGTGTGGAACAATGATTGTGTTATACAACAAATACAGAGCTTTATCATTCAATAGGTCTCTGACTTTGTACAGTACTGCTATCGATTTAGCTATTTTTATTCTTACAGAATTTATGTGTTGTTTCCATGTCAGTTTGTCATCAATGATAACACCCAAAAACTTCACCTCACTCACTCTACAAATCTCAACATCCTCAATTTTGAGTGGAACATCAACAGTTTTCTTTCTATTACCGAATATCATGTAATTAGTTTTCTCTAGATTTAATGATAATTTATTTATTTTAAACCAAGTTTGTATCTTTATAAATTCTGTTTTTATCAATTCTAACATTTGTTCTATATCTTCACCTGAACAGAAAAAAGTGGTATCATCTGCGAAAAGTACACATTTAAGGAGTCCTGACACATTTACCAAGTCATTCACATATAAAATAAAAAGCTTTGGTCCAAGTACAGAGCCTTGGGGAACTCCACATGTGATATTACAGAGGTCAGATCTTACATCATTTATTTGTACAAATTGTTTCCTATTTTTTAAGTAGCTAGATACCCACTGTAATGCTGGTCCTCTAATACCATATTTGTTCAGTTTTTCAAGGAGAATTGTGTGATCAATAGTATCGAATGCTTTTTTTAAATCAACAAAGATACTGATACAATGTTGTTTTTGATCGACAGCAGTAGTTATTTGTTCCATTAATTCCATGAGAGCCATTGATGTAGAGTTTTTTGATCTAAACCCATACTGACTGCTGCTTAGAATATTTTGTTTATCTATAAATTGGTCTAGTCTGTTTACAAATAGTTTTTCAAGAATTTTTGAAAACTGTGGTAACAAGGATATAGGTCTATAATTGTTGAATACACATTTATCACCATTTTTAAAAAGAGGAACGACCTTAGCTACTTTCATATTATCTGGAAAAATTCCTGTTGAAAATGATAAGTTACATATGTATGTGAACGGCTCAATAACATGGCTCATTATGTCCTTTACAAACATCATATCCATGTCCACCCAGTCTTTCGATCTCTTGTCTGTAAGATGTTTTACTACATTCATTATTTCCTCTTTGTTAGTTCCATTTAGGAAAATACTATTTGCACAACCTGTAATTGAGTGGATCATATTTTTATCTACTTTTGGTATCTTAGCTGCAAGGCTTGATCCAACATTCACGAAATATTGATTAAATCCATTTACAATTTCATTTTCATCATGAACTTCATCGTTGTCTTTTACAAAATATTTTGAAATACCAGTTTTTGCTTTATGATTCTTCAGTACACCATTCATTACTCGCCATGTTGCTTTCATATCACCATTAGTTTTATCTAATAATTTACTATAATATTCTTTCTTATGTTTCCTTATAATCCCTACTAATTTATTTTTATACTTTTTATATTTTTCTTCTGCGCTCTGACTTCGCAATTTCAAGAAACATGAATACAAATAATTCTTTTTTTTACATGCATTTCTTAACCCTTTTGTCATCCATGGTTGATCATTTGTATTTCTCTTTGTGTAATTTGTTTGCATAAATACTGATGGTAGTCAAAAAAAATGCTGATATAAGATCAAAAGACTGTGAAGATATGGACATGATGGTTATGAAAGAAATCATAAGTTATGTTATCGAGCCATTCACATATATTTGTAATTTGTCATTTTCGTCTGGAATATTTCCGAATAGAATGAAAATAGCTAAGGTGGTTCCTCTTTTTAAGAATGGTGACAGGTGTCTATATAACAACTACAGACCTATTTCATTGCTGCCACAATTCTCAAACATTTTAGAAAACTTATTTGTATTTAGATTTGACCTTTTTCTAGATAAACATAACATTTTAAGTAACAGTCAATGTGGGTTCAGATCAAATAAATCAACTTCCATAGCTCTTATGGAGTTGATGGAATATGTAACTGCAGCAGTGGATCAAAAACCATATTGTGTTAGTGTGTTTGTTGATCTAAAAAAGGCGTTTGATACAATTGACCATACTATTCTACAGGTAGTCCCCGACTTACGAGCGAGTTCCGTCCCTAGGGGGCGCTCGTAAGTCAAAAATTCGTAAGTAGGATCACATAGTAAAAAAAAAAAAATTTTTTTTTTTTTTTTTTTTTTTTTTTTTTATAAATGAATACATGTACAGTACTGGACAGTCACCAAGCACTTAGCCTATCCTAACACAGTTTTTAAAGATGAAGGAATAAGTTGAATTGTCTCCCTTTCACATAAAGGGAGCAAGCTCCCTATGGAGCCTGCAGGGAGGAGGGAGACAATTCAACTTCATCTTCATCTTTAAAAACTGTGTTAGGATAGGCTAAGTGCTTGGTGACTGTTAAGTATTGTACATTTATCTATTTATTAAAAATATACAGTATATACAGTATTTTTATTTTTTATTGTTTTTTATTTATCTAAATTCACGGCTGTATTATACAGAGTGAAATACTTATTGAACGATAAAGCCTTGTATTTGCTGTGTAATGCAATAATTGTACCACATTTGAATTACTGTGTTGATGTTTGGGGAACAGCGTGCAGAACTATAACAAAGCCTATTATTATCTTACAGAAAAGAGCTATAAGAATCATAACAAGAGTGCATTACTGTCATCCATCTAATATATTGTTTTCTAAAATGAAACTATTGAAGTTCTATGATCTGGTGGAATATAATGGAGTCCTCGAGTTACGTACGAGTTACGTTTCTACGCACTGTTCGTATTCCGATTTTGACGTAAGTCGGAAATCGGTACACGTGGCGTTCGTAAGTCCGGATTTTTTGACGTAAGTCGGAACTCAGAACACGTGGCGTTCTTAAGTCCGGATTTTTTGATGTAAGTCGGAACTCAGATCACGTGGCGTTTGTACGCTGCGCCGCACACCCGTTTATCGACATGAGACTGAACAAGCGTACATCTTCTTCTTCTTCTTTCGGCTTTTCCCTTTTCAGGGGTCGCCACAGCGAGTCATCCTCCTCCACCTCACTCTGTCCTCTGCATCCTCTGTCCTCACTCCAACTACCTTCATGTCCTCTCTAACTGCATCCATATATCTCCTCTTTGGCCTTCCTCTGTGTCTTTTTCCTGGCATCTGCATTTCTAACATCCTTCTACCAATATACCCACTTTCCCTCCTCTGGACATGTCCAAACCATCTCAGTCTGGCCTCCCTAACTTTATCTCCCAGTTGTTCAACATGTGCTGTACCTCTGATGATCTTATCCATCCTTGTCACGCCTAAGGAGAACCTCAGCATCTTCATCTCTGCTACTTCCAGTTCTTTCTCCTGTCTTTTTGTCAATGCCACTGTCTCCAGACCATACAACATAGCTGGTCTCACCACTGTCTTGTAAACTTTTCCTTTGACCTTTGCTGACACCTTTTTGTCACAAATCACTCCTGAAACTTTTCTCTGAACATGACAAATACTGAACAAGCGTACATACTGGTCCATAATTCGGAGCGCGTTCGTAAGTCCGGATTGTCGTAAGTCAAGGACTCCCTGTATTCTTTTACTAATGTATGAAGCACAGAATCAAACACTACCTCCGAATATTCAAAAACATTTTGTAAAGAGGGAAAGCAGTTATAACTATAAGGGAACTGACATTTTTGTTAAACCACGTTATAGAACAAGTTTTAGGAGTAGGTCTACATTAATACAGTGCATACGGTAGGTATGTGGAATGGTTTGGATAATAATGTCAAAAAGGCTAAGTCTGTGTTTATATTTAAGAAATTGATTAAGAGTGAACTTTTGAAAAAATATATATAAACGGTGAAAATTATAAGTACCATATATTTGTGAATTGTAATAAGTTACATAATTGGTTCATGGATAATTATTGTTTAAAATTCTCTGATGCATGCTCAATAATCCAGGTAGAAAAATCTAAAAAAGCTAAGTCTGGTCCTCTGGACATTCAAAAAATAAAACAAAGCAAAAAAAATGTAGAAACGTTTCGTCTTTCATCCGAAAGACTTCCTCAGTCTGAGTTGCTGTATTCAGCTCAGTCTTATAAATAGCACCCTCTCACAGTGGATCAACCAGTTGGCTGATGACAGCCGAAACCAGCTGCTCACATGATCAAGGAGGACCATCACGTCCACATCTGAGCTGAATGCAGCAACTCAGACTGAGGAAGTCTTTCGGACGAAAGATGAAACTTTTCTACATTTTTTTTTGCTTTGTTTCGTTTTATTTTTTGAATGTCCAGAGGACCAGACTTAGCTTTTTTAGATTGTTTGAATTGATTTTGTTTAAAAAGGGGCAGATATAAGATTTTTTTTCTTCTGCTTCCTTTCATTTTAAATTTGTTTTTTTTTTCTTCTTAAAATGATTTTGTAAATATATTTTTTTGTGTTTTAAATTTGAAATGAACAAATAAATAAATTTAAAAAATGTGAGAACAGAGTTGCCTGTTACGTTAATTCACGGATTCTCTTCTTTTTGGATTAAACAATAAACTTGTGTGACCATTAAGTGATGAAAGAGTAATAATAATAATAATAATAATGAATTCAATTTATACTGCACTTTTCATTAATAAAAATCTCAAAGTGCTACAACAAATAAAACAAGTGATAAAATCAAGTAAAATCAATAATAATATCAACTAAGATTAAAGACAGAATCATGTGGAGGCAGAATAGGCCTACTTAAAAAATAAATAAATAAAACAAGTGATAAAATCAAGTAAAATCAATAATAATATCAACCAAGATCAAAGATAAAATCATGTGGAGGCAGAATAGGCCTACTTAAAAAATAAATAAATAAAACAAGTGATAAAATCAAGTAAAATCAATAATAATATCAACCAAGATCAAAGATAAAATCATGTGGAGGCAGAGTGCTATGAGACGTTTAAAACTGACCCATCAGGAAATGCGGCCATTTATTTAATCATCAAAATAACATCATATCATTTACACAGATTTATTGATTTACAATTTCCTATAAATTGACTTCAGCACAGATGGAAATCACGCGTTCGTAATTTTTTGGAACAACAGAATCAAGTAATGAGATGGTAAATTACTTAATTTCTGAAGGCTTTTAGCTTATTTGTTACTGGCAAGAGATAAGGTTTTCTCGTCCTAGTGTCTGCGTCAAATCGGACCGAGTAGTGGCAAGTAGTTCCGGTTGAGTTTCAGAATAAAACATTCCTTTAGAAATAATTTTCATTCAAATCTTTGGAGCTTTTAAGCTCAAGGTGGATGTACGGTGACGGGCCGTAAATCCTTGCTGATGGACGAGACCTTTGGCGCATGGCCGAACGTCCATACAGCTTAGGAGAAAGTTTCACATCTCCCTCTCTAGCAAACTTGAGGAAGAAACAGGAAGTCAGATTTTATAAAAGAGGGCTGTGACTTGCCTCTCCCAGGGACTAGGCAGGGAATTAGATGAGGTCAAGGTGGAGGAGAGACAGGTTAGTTTAGGTCAGAAGGAGAAGCTCAAGTGTTAAGCCTCGGATATAGTCGCGCTTTGGTCCGCAAGCTGGAGCGCACGTGCTGCGCGTGCACTGTGCATGCGTTTATAGTGTGGCACGGCAGCGCTTGGCAAAGTGCTGTTCTTTTACTGACCAGCAGGTGGCAGTACCCTCTAAAACCTGTGCATATGTTGCAAGAAAGGGTGTAGAAGAAGAAATCTACCGTAGAAGAAGAACTGTTTGACGTCACACAACAAAAACAAATAGCTTTCTGCTCGCGTGCTGAACTGTTGTCTTTATTTGCGGTTTTAATGCATGGAGTCAGCGGAGGAGAAAGCGATCACGTGAGTTTTGGCGAAAAAACAAAAGAAAAGTCCGACTCCAGATCAGGAATGAAGGAGAATTTAATACATTTTGTGTCACAAAACATTCCTCCATGCGTCGCGACGCCGTTTCCACGACCACAGCGGCGCAGACAGCTGCAGAATCTGGCGTGAAGAGGGTGAAGGCTGTCGGTGAGGTCCACACCCGACCTGTCAATCAATTCAGCGCGCGCGCTAGGCTTGCGGAGCTTCAAAATCTGGGAGGTGCACGACCATGCGCGAAACCAACGCGCTGGCCAAAGCGCGGGGGCGGGGACTTCGCAATTGCGTCATTTTGGCCGCGCGCCCTATGCGACGCGTCAACTATATCCGAGGCTTTAGACTTCAGGCGCCAGCTTCTTGATGTACTGATTAACTTGTCTTAACACTTTTTTAAACAAATACTAACGATCAACTTGACATGACCTTGGCCTAAACAGAGTCTTTCTTTATCACAATCTGAAATGTAGAATCAAAAATTACTTTTGAGTAAAACATTAGCTTGCATGATGAAGTTGAAAGAAATCATTATACTATTCCACAGTCGACTCAAATACTGTAAGTGATTACTTCAACATTAAAATGATATGAAATAAACATCATAAAATAAAGAAAAAGATACACAAATTAAATTGTTTCTCTTTCTTAACTATACAGTTAGTTTAATTTTTGAAGTGTCCTCATAATAACTTTGATAAAAGTATTTTGATTATCAAAATATTTAATAATAATAATTATAATAAAATGAAAGAAGATTATTCTTTGATTATTTGAATCAATATTAAAATTAAAGAGTCTCTTGGTGAGATAAGTTGTGTCCTGGATTCAAATTAATTGGATAAACCGTGTACATTCTTCCCTTGAGGGTTTTCCAAGAAAAGGTGTCTCACTGACAGTTTCAGAGGCCTGAAGTGTACCCCTACATAAGGATACAAAAAGTAGCAGCTGTTAAAGGTAAAGTAAGGCAGAACATTAAACATTGGCAAGACAATGGCTTTAAATGATGTAATTTGCTATTTCATAGGAAAACCAGTGACAATATATTACAATAAACATGAAAAGGAAAGCACTAGATAATTTTACCACAATTTGAAATTGGAAATGGTGAGTAAGGTTATCAAAACAAGCAGTAAGTCCAGCTAAGATGATCTGGCACATTTGTAAGATCTGCCAATGTATAGTAGAAATACTACACTCTAAAAACTGCTGGGTTGACAACCCAATATGTAACCCAGTGCTGGGTCAAATTTGGACCGAGCCAACTCTGGATTGTTTTAACTCAACAGGGTTGGGTTGATGGTTTGACCCAGCAAGCTGGATTAGGGCAACTACCCAATGATTGGGTTAAATTGACCATTGTTCAAAGTTAAAGTTACCCAAAACTGAGTTGAAACCCAACACAAGGGTTATTTTACCACCATATTTTGCTTAAAAACATGATTTTTTTTTTTTACTTTAAAATCCACCATATACAAACTGGATTAAAAACAATCATATTACCTCAAAAGTACTTTTATTTCCAAATGATATATACTGTATATGGCAACAGAATTCATATATGAAAGTTTCAAGGCAGACAAGTCAAGAAAGTATACAATTCATTAAAACAGCTCCCTTACTTCAGTTCATTCTTTGATTACAGCTCCAAAAATACACATTTATACACAAGAAATAATTTAATGTAAACGGTTTTACAGCAAACACGCAAAAAAATTGCAGCCATTTAACAAGTGACTATATCAGTACTTTAATAAAATGATAACAGGAAAAACTGTAGGTCAGAACATTTAATGATTCTTTATGAGGAACATTCACCCTTCCATTGCAGCTAACTGGGCCCTCATTAATTTTATTAGATTTGATTCATGTCCAGGGATTCCATAGATAACAATGTGAAGAAAATCCCAAACTGGGCACATGACTTTGTTTAGTTTACATCAAAAACACAAAAAAACTTTAAAAAGCCATCAACAGCAGCACCCACAAGAAATGGATGCTCCATAGCAGTTCCATTTATGATAACAAAAGCTTGGGAACAACATTGCCTGTCCCCAAGCTTGAGTACGTACAGATACTCTGTTGCTGCATCTTCAAGATCCTCCACCATGTGTGTCCCAACCTGATGGAGGGAAAAGACATAAAGCAAGCCATTAGTGATTTAAAACATAAAGATGAACATTCCCCATTAATAATTTTCTACTGATTCTTGTTTGATACAAAACCTCACTATTGAATATGACACACCTAGGTTTACGTACACTCTAAAAAAGCTAAGTCTGGTCCTCTAGACATTCGAAAAGTTAAAAGTTTTATTTGTAACCTAATGTGTTTGTTTTGTGTTTTAGTGTCAGTGAGGAATAAACTGATGTTCTGATCCATCCAGAACCCAGTCTGACTGGATGATGGGTCCAGCTGACAGCAGGTTCTGGTTCCAGAGGACCTCCTTGTTAGAAAGTCACACAGACCTGAGTTCAGTTTTCTTGTTTCTCCTCAGAGACTCTGAGAGCAGACACGATGCGTTCAGGGACACCTCTGAAGTGTAGGACACTATTGTTTTTATGATGGTTTCACTTCATCAAAGTGAACTCCAGTTCATGTTCAGGTGAGAAGAGATCCTGAAGAAACTGAGTGACATGATTGAATCTGAGGAGATTTCACACCAACTTCACTTTATTAAAGATTGTTCTGATGTTTGAACAATAAAACCTCAGAGCCTCCTCACCTACAGGACTGGACCCAACCAGACCCTGTGGAGCTCCAGCTGTGTCCAGCGGGCCTGTTCTCAGAACCTCCCTCACAGCTGCAGCAGCTGGAAGGAGCTGTAACTGTGAGAAGTTTCAGGCCATGAGGAGAGAGCGTGTTGAAGAGAACAAGCTGGACTGAAGAAACGTGGAGGCTGAAGGAACGACACCTTTGTCTTGGTGTGACTTCAAGAGTCTGTTTCCACGGTTCAGAACCAGGAGACGAGGAGTTTGGACCTTCATGGAGGATCTGATGAAGTGATGAAGGTCCTCTTCATCCTCTTAGGTCCACACAGGAAGTGTGTGTCCATCTTCATGACTTTGGGGCTTCTTGCTGTTGGACTTGGACAGATGACCTCTGCTTCACCCTCCAGTTGCCCTTGGGTGGTGTTGGCTCAGGGCAGCTGGAGGGTTTAGAGCACCAGCTCTTACTTTAGTTCAACTTCTCCTTCTTGTCTCCAGTTTTTGGGAGGAGTAGATGTTGTGGTGGTGGACTAGATTACACTTTGTGTGTTCCTCCTCTAATCAAGGCAGGTTGCAGGTTCAAATCCTATTTGCCCAGAGGGCCTGAAAGCGGGCAGGCTGGATCTGGACAGAGAAGGTGGAAGTGGAGCTCGGACCTCCTGGAACATTCTGGATCAACGACAGGAGAAACCCCTGGTGGAGCTTTGATGAAAGTGGATTTTGATGGAAGGAGTCTGAGGTTGTCGGGCACAGATCAGGACCAGAAACATCTGGATCTGGGACCAGAAACATCTGGATCTGGGACCACATTTAACTCTTTGGACCCTCTGATGTGGCTCCTTACACATTATTTATTTATTTATTTATTTAGTTAGTTAGTTAGTTAGTTAGTTAGTTAGTTAGTTCGTTAGTTAGTTCGTTAGTTATCCTCTTTATAATGTTTCCATGTGGTGAATAAGTCATATTTGTACAGACGTGCTGTCTGGAAACTTTCTTTTCTCAGCATCATCCAGCTCCTCTCAGCTGCAGCGCCTCTGTGTGACCACATGGGGGCGCTGTAAGAGGACTGCAGCAGTCTGGTTGGTCCTCATCAGTGATGTTCTCCTGCTGGACATGATGGAGGAAACTACCAAGCAGACAGCAGCTTCTTCTTTTCTTGATTCCAGGACAACAAACAGAATCAGCTCCTCCTGTCTCGACACTGAAACATGTTTTTAAAGAGAAGCTGCAGCTCAACACACACGTGTCCTTTTTATAGATTACAGCTGTTTCACTTCACATGTTGTTGTTTCAGAAGGATGTGAAATAAATAAATATATTTGAGTTTTGTGTCTCTGAAGTGAAGGTCAGAAAAGAACCAGAGGTCCATGAATCATGGAGGTGATGAAGACGAGGAGTCACCAGAATATAGAAGACTTGAAGAATCCAGTCCTGAATGTGACGTTTTACAAACCAGCTGAAGCTTCTGAAGGTTTTATTAACTAGAAACTGTTCAAACATCAGACTTCCTCTGAAGCTGAACACTTCTAGAGAACATTCATTTGAGGTGAAAGTTTCATCGTCAACATTTTAATTTTTGTTCACACTAGTTTAGTGTTTAGTTTGTCTTACCTACTAAAATACATTACGATATATCTTAAAATAATAAAACAATTGAACTTCACTGATCAAGTGCAGATTTATGTGAAGTTTGATCAATTAAAAATGTAAAGGAAATGTGGACACCTTGTAACAGCTGTTTACACTAACTGTTCAGAGTTATGTGATAAATGTTGACCGACCTCAATCAAAAGAATAATCTGAGTTCTTCAACAATATTCTGTTCCCCTCGCTCCAACAAAGACAAGAATCTGGTCAGTTAAAATCACAATTCAGTAACGTTTATTTTCTGTTTGAATAATGACAATATGAAATTATGGCAAATATGAAATATAATAACAGTGTTATGTCAAAAGGGTAAATATTAAATAGCTTAAGACTTTTAGAAGAGGTGTTATCTAAAATTTAGGACTAAAGTTTTAGCTCTAACGTTAAAATTTAGGTCAACTTTCTCTCAGATTCATGAACTTAAATGACATGTAAGAAAACAGTTGTCACTTGTTGTTCTCATCAGAAGGAAGATGTTTGTCCTACCAGGAGACGTCCATCTCTCATTAGCACAATGGATGTGATGAAGTGAGGCAGGAGGTTCACGTTGTCACTGGAAGAGGGATGTTATTCCTTGAGGGACCACGTCTCTTCCAGCAGGCGGTTGTGCCTCATCACTCACGGGGTGTTTGAGGGTTACCAGGACTTTTCTCCATCTCTCAGCTGACTGGATCGGAGTCCTCATGGACTTCTGGGCTGGCTCAGAGCAAACTCTCCACCAGGACATCCCACTTCTGCCAGCTTCGGACAACTTCTCCCCCTGAGACCGCTCTCCAACTCTGACCTTACGTGTCAGAGAACCAATCAAAATGCAGCTACCAACAGAGTGGGTGTGAACCAGCTGCATATAATTCATTTTAATGACACCCTCCTCTTAAAATCTCAGAGGGGAACAATACGTTTGTTTACATGATACAGACAAACCTTGTTTTGTATCACACCGTTCTCTTAGAAAATGTACGTTTGGTTCCTGACACATTGAAAACAGTGGGTTACTTCCATCGTTACTACGGCAACTACAGTTCTGTTATCCCGAGGCCATGCTAGGGTTCTGTCATTTGTTGATACTGAATTCTCTTGGACACTGAATGTCTGTTCCTTGCCAGCAAAGATTAGCACAAAGGGTTATTATTAACACAGAAGGTTAATGATTATAGTCAGTCTGGAGCCAGGGTGGTCCAGGATGTCGACTCATCCTGACTTGGAGATTTAGCCCAGTGGGGTAGAAGAGATGTGTCTCTGAGGAGGTTTTGTCTTTTGAGGGATGTTGGTTGGACGTTACATTCCCCCACTTGCGATTTACAACTTGGGTACCTTGTTGGTGAATCACAACTAACAGCGTCCTTGCTTTAGGAGTATTCCAAAGAGTCACAGTTGATAGTTCCAAAAATAAACAGGAAGTTGAGGGTATTCCACAAACTCCAGCTACAAGTACTTGGGTGTGCACCTGAACGACAACCTCAGCTGGAGCATCAACACCACCAGCCTGATGAAGAAAGATCATCAGAGACTCTACTTCCTCAGGCGGCTGAGATGGAAGTTCAGTCGTCACCTCCTTCTACAGGGTGCAGTGGAGAGCATCCTGTGCTCCAGCATCATGGAGTGGCATGGAGGCTGCACAGCTGCAGAAAGAAAAGCTTTCAGGATGGGAAGAGAAACATCTTTAGCTTCAGAATAGAAGTCCACTTGTTTTGTTTTTTAACCTTCTTTTAGGTCAAAGTCCAGAAGACCTTTCTCTTCAACACTTGAACTTCTGCTTGGGTTTTGTTTCTAGTTTTATTTTTTACTAACATATTTCTGAAAATGAAAAGGATCAAATAGACGACCCACACAGCTGTTAATGAACACACTGAGATGAGAGACCAGTCTTTCCTCGGTCCTCTGGTTCTGGAGTCCAGGTGTGTCTGTGGAGCTGCTCAGCAGCTGCTGTGAAGGAAATGACAGGTTCTAACATCTGGTCTGTTTCAACTTGAATCTAATGAGTTTTGTTCATGTCAACAATTATCAAGAGTTTAATCATGAAGACAATTTAAATTCTTCTCACCAGAGACGTTCACACGACACATTCCAGAACCAGAACCATCTTCTGTCTTCACTTGACACCTGTACAGACCAGAGTCCTCCGTCCTGAGTGAGGACAGGTGGAGTCTGATGCGTCCTTCTCTGAGGACGTCTCCGTCCCTCTGGACTCGTCCTGCAAACTGTTCATCCTGAGCCTCTGACACCTCAACACCTTCATGGAGCAGATACAGGAGTGACTCTCTGAGAGGAGCTAACAAGCTGCAGTAGATGAACAGGTGTCTCCAGGATGTCTCAGGTGTGGTGGTGAAGGTCCACTCCAGGTCATGTTGTGGTTCTGCTCTGCCTGATAGGAGCTCTGGGTCACGTTCACTACAAATGTTGCTGCTGAGGAGACAGAGAGGAGCAGACACACTGACAACTGGAACATGGGAGGCTTGAAACTGCATCTACAACAAGAACTGAATGTTCTGGACTGAACCTGAAGGTCCAA
>JBBPBX010056595.1:4424-20771 GCA_038048925.1 Garcialebias charrua
AAGGGGAGGGAGAGCTGGTGGGTTGAAGCGTCTCACGCTAACACATATCATGATCATCATGTTGGCAGGATCTGAAAGATTAGACACATCAATAGTTTATGAATCTCCACAGAGTTGTGCTCAATTCCCTCTTCTATAAATTACTAAATAAGGGCATTTACATCACAGCGCCACAGCAAACTTTCTCCCTTTTCTCCTCGGTTCCTTTTCATCTTTTTGGAGTGGAAACTTGGACACGGTCCATTTGACCCCCGTGAACTGGATAATCAGAGAGAGATCAGTTGGGGAAGCGCGGCAAAGATTTTTTTAAATTCAGATGAAGATACAAAGTGAAAGAGAGGAAGAATGAGAGGGGGAATAAAGGGAAAAGAAGACGGGGTAAAGACGCGAGCACCTTAAAGACAGCCATAATTAATGGATGCGGCCCGCCGATACACATGAATTATGCAGCTTTTATATTCAAGAAAATTACAAACTCAACCCATTGGGAGAGAACGGAGAGGAGTCATTATCTGCAGAGTTGAACCTTTGTAAAAATGCACCAAATTTTTAATAATTAATCCACATAAACAAATAACACATGAATAAAGAACACAATGAGAAGCCACCCAAGCCACGGGAGTTGTGCGAACTTCCTCTGTAACTTCCCTCATGTGTGGAGGGGAAAAGAGCGGAGAGAAGAGGCAGCGAGGAGTCGTAAGAAGATAGAAAACATCGTACGATGATCGTGGATTAGTATCCAGACTTCTACAATGATTTAGATGTTTGTTTTTCTCATTCAGATGGTTCGTACTGTTTCTGAAACAAGCTTTTGAAGTACTGGTACATAATAGGTTGAAGGCATATAACAGAGAAACATCAGTATAGTGACCTGGGGCCTCATGTATGAACCGTGCGCACGCACAAAAACATTGCGCACGTCACTTTCCACGCAAAGTGGCGTATGTATCAAATCTGATATGAACGGGAATATCTGCGCATCCACGTACAAATCCACGGCTGCTCCCCTGCTTGCGTACGCACGTTTCTGTGGTTATATTTCCTTTGGCGACACTTACAGGTGTTTCAGAGAAACTGAAGCCCCACAGTCTGTGGTTGACTTTAAGAGCGGCTTGAAGACCTTTCTTTTCAACCGAGCATACTTTACTCCTCATGATTCTACTTTTGATCTTAGTTGATACTGTTGTTGATTTTAATTGTTTTATTATTTGTCTTATTGACATTCAAATATGTTGCACCTTGTAGCACTTTGAGATTTCCATTAATGAAAAGTGCGTTATAAATTGAATTCATATTATTATTATTATTATTATTATTATTATTAACTGTTCATGATGTGAAAATGATTAATATTCCCTCCAAACACACGATTAACAAGTATTACATCCACATGACGCAGTGAAATAAAGGACGCGCAACGTTGTGCCAAAAATAAATTTAACAGGAACGGATTCATTCAGCCTTACTGGAGGTTATAATAAATAGTGTAACACGCAGAGCATTTATTTAGAAACAGATATAGTTTTCCGATCTAGGATATGGCTTATCAGCCGTTTTCAGAAATAATAATTTTCCAGTTTGGCACTGCATGCTGCGCTCTGGGGAGCCGTGCATCACGCGTGCATACAGAAGCAGCGGTCAAACTGTTCCACAGAGGGAGCTGCAGGTCGATCGGGACTGTGCAGTCCAGTCCACACAAAGCCGGATCATGTCCAATGGAATGGTCTCATCCATATGATTCCAAAGGCTGAGTGGTCGCGCTTGGAGCGCGCGCGCACCCTCACCGGTGTCGACACGGCAGCTGGAGGTGTTTCATTATCTGCGTTTATTGTAGATTTCTCCAAAATGACACGTGAAAGTACACCTTATATAACTTGTAGGAGAGCAAAAGCTTCACAGACAGACTGCGCACAGGGCTGCGGGGCGCGCGCTGCGTCTGGAGACTCCAACATCATGTCATGAAAAGTCTCCACCAAGACGCACAGACTCGTTTCTTCACATCATCTACATAAACAAAGATCTATGTTCTAGCAAACATCCAAGTAAGTTCCTCTGTGTTTACAGTAATAATGGTAATAAACTCGTGCGCAAAGTTAATATTTCCACACAGAATGAATGAATGAGCCGGTTCGCGCACCACAGCAGGGTGCGCGCGCACACAAATACCGACAATCACTCGTTCTTTGCATGATGAACACATTTTATTACTATTCTTACTTAGGATGTTTGTCCTCACTCATATTATATTGAATTCATTATTTTCCCGAATCTAGAAATGATTTCTGATCGCGCAGGGATCAAACAAACATGTCCTTCACACATGCAGGAAGTAATTTGCATCTGTTTAACATATGTAAATGTAGGCGTGTCAGGGGAGGTGTCTCACGTGCGCTCAGTTCCACGTCAATTGTGATGTACAAAAGGAATGTGCGTGGATTCAGGTGTACGCACAGTTTGATAAATCTGGATCTTTTTGTGCGTAGACACTTTTCTGGATTTCACCGTACGTCACTTTTCAGTAGGAAATCCACGCAGGTTTTTGATACATGAGGCCCCTGGGGCCTCATGTATCAACCGTGCGCACGCACAAAAACATTGCGCACGTCACTTTCCACGCAAAGTGGCGTATGTATCAAATCTGATATGAACGGGAATATCTGCGCATCCACGTACAAATCCACGGCTGCTCCCCTGCTTGCGTACGCACGTTTCTGTGGTTATATTTCCTTTGGCGACACTTACAGGTTATTCAGAGAAACTGTGTCCATGATATGAAAATAATCATAAATCCCACCAAACACACATGATTAACAATTATTACATCCACATGGACGCAATTAGATGAGTGGATATAAAAGCATGCGCCAAATAGTGGCAACGATATTGACAACAATGAGATGTGATTTCTTTAAATAAGAAGTTAACCAAGCTGTACCAACACGCCTACGTTTAGGTCAGTGTGTAGCGCGGTTGCCTTTAGTTCCAAAGGTCATGAGTTCGAATCTCGCATGGTACAACGTTTCTCTTTTTTTTTTCGTTCCAGATTTAAATACACATGAAAACTATTTACAAAACAAGAAATCGTCTGCTTCCTTTCATTTCATGTATTGTTCTATTTCTTGTTGTTTTATTAAATAGTTTTCCTGTGTTCTTTAAATCTGGAATGAAAAAAAAAACGTTGTACCAAGGGGGAGTCGATCTCACGACCTTTGGGACGAAGGGCGGGCGCGCTCACCACTAACCTATACAGGCATGTTAGAGCAGATGGGTCAACTTCTTGTTTAAAAGTGGATGGTATGTTTTGCGCTAGGCGTGCCGAATAAAACCTTTTTCCGTGCTTCTCTGCCTCACTCAGAAGTGATTCCTGTTCACAGTCCGTGAAGTTCCTCTTTTTTCCACGTTCCGACATGATTTGCAATGGAGCAGAGACGACATTCCTGTCGTGCATGGCATATTTGAATGACTTTGCATATTCATACGGAGGCGTGTCAAAGGCGGAGTCGGCCACTCTCTCATGTGCGCTGAATTCCACGTTGATTGTGTTGTACATAAGGAATGTGCGTGGATACCGGTGTACGCACAGTTTGATAAATCTGGATTTTTTTGTGCGTGGACACTTTTCTGGATTTGTCCGTACGTGACTTTTCAGTAAGAAATCTACGCAGGTCTTTGTACATGAGGCCCCTGGTTACCACTTATTCCACTTTTCCAAACTTAAAGCATCTCTATAAAGCAGCTCAATATTACCCTAATATTAGTAATTAAAGCTAATTTAGAGTGACAATTAATGGAGCCATAAAAACATGGTGGTTTGGTGGACAAAACAACAACTTTTATCTTGTTATATATCCACCTAAAAATAATAATGTAGGCAGATTATCCACTGCTCCTTTAATGCTTGAAGCTTTGTGTAAGAACAAGAGGAAAAAAAGTCAAAGTCAACTTTATTGTCAAAACTGCAATATGTACAGGACATACACAGGATTGAAATTGCATTTCTCTCTGTCCCTCGGTGCAACAGTAAACATTTAAACACTAAAACACTAAAACATTTAATAAACATAAGCATAAAATGAAATAATAAAAGTGTAATACTGTCCTGAGTTTTTGCATAGTAGTTTTTGCATAGTAGTAGTATGAAAGTATGAAAAGTTACACCAACACTAAAACACTAAACATTTAATAAACATAAGCATAAAATGAAATAACAAAAGTGTAATACTGTCCTGAGTTTTTTGCATAGTAGTATAAAAGTGTAAAAAGTATATCTATAAAATAAAATGAAAGTTCTGGCATTGACATTTGTAATAGAGTGACAAAGCAGCATATGAAGTTTATGTACACAGTATATGTATGAGGTAGTTGATATTGGTATAGAGGTAAAGTGGCATATGCAATAAGGCTAGTAAAAAAAATATATATATATCAGCAGTAGTGTAGATATAAAAAGTAGTGTAAATGTAAACAGTAGTAATAAATGTAAACAGTAGTATTGAATGAAAACAGTAGTAATAAATGTAAACAGTGAATGTAAACAGTAGTATGACTATAGGCAGTAATGTAATGCAAACATTAGTGCGAATATAAGAAGTAGTGCAAACTGAATGAGCACATGACCGTGAGTTGAGTGAATAACCCGTTTTGATGACACAGAGTCCAGTGTTAAAATCTTTGTGTTGTGTGGTAATGTGTGAAAGTTTTTTGTGATTAAGGCAGTACAAGTGGGAGGGAGGGCAGAGCAGGCAGAGAGTTAAGCATCCTGACTGCCTGATGAACAGAGCTGTCATTTAGTCTGCTGGTTCGAGCCTGGAGACTCCTCAGTCTCCTCCCTGAAGGCAACAGGCTGAAGCAGCTGTGTAGTGGGTGTGTGGGATCACCTGCCATGCAGAGGGCTTTCCGAGTGAGGCGGTTGCTGTGTAAGTCCTGTAGTGAGGGGAAGGAGGTGCCGACAATCTTCTCAGCTGCTCTCACGATGCGCTGGAGGCTCTTGCGGCAGGATGCAGTACATGCACCAAACCACACAGTGATGCAGCTGGTCAGGACACTTTCTATGGCACCTCTGTAGAAGGTGCACATGATGGGGGTTGAAGCTCCAGCCCTTTTCAGCTTGCGGAGAAAGTAGAGGCGCTGGTGAGCCTTCTTGACCAGTGATGCAGTGTTCCTGCTCCAGGACAGGTCCTCTGAGACGTGCACTCCCAGGAACTTGGTGCTGTCCACTCTCTCCACTGTGGTGCTGTTGATGGTCAGAGGGGCATGTTGGGCATCCCTCTTCCTGAAGTCCACAACAATCTCCTTTGTCTTCTCCACGTTGAGAGTGAGATTGTTGTGTCCGCACCACAAGGCCAGGCGGCTCACCTCGTTCCTGTAGTCCGTCTCATCGTTGTTGCTGATGAGACCCACCACTGTTGTGTCGTCCGCAAACTTGATGAAGTGGTTGGAGCTGTATGATGGTGTGCAGTCGTGTGTTAGCAGGGTGAATAGAAGGGGGCTCAGCACACATCCTTGTGGGGCTCCTGTATTCAATGTGATGGTGCTGGATGTGTTATTCCCGACCCGTACTGCCTGTGGTCTCCCGGTCAGGAAGTCTAGCAGCCAGTTACACATTGAGGTGTTCAGCCCCAGACTGTCCAGTTTAAGGATGAGCTGTTGGGGGATGATGGTGTTGAATGCTGAGCTGAAGTCGATGAACAGCATTCTGACATAGGAGTCTTTCGTGTCCAGATGTGTGAGAGCTGTGTGGAGGGCAGAGGAGATGGCATCGTCGGTTGAGCGATTAGGCCGATATGCAAATTGGAAGGGATCCAGGGAGGCAGGGAGGACAGATGTGATGCTTTTCATGACTAGCCGTTCGAAGCACTTCATCAGGATGGGGGTGAGTGCTACTGGACGATAGTCATTGAGGCAGGAGGGCGTTGCCTTCTTTGGGACAGGGATGATGGTGGTGGCTTTGAAACAGGTGGGGACGATGGCCTGACTCAGCGAGATGTTAAAGATGTCCGTGAAGACTGCTGCGAGTTCTCCTGCACAGTCCTTCAGCACACGACCAGGTATGTTGTCAGGACCAGAAGCTTTCCGGGCATTGTTCTTGATGAATGTTCTTCTCACGCTGTCTGAGGACAGCACCAGCACCTGGTCATCGGGAGAGGGGGTGAGTTTTTGTGCAGGTGTGCTGTTACATGCCTCAAACCAAGCAAAGAAGTCATTCAGTTCATTCAGCGTAGAGGTTGTGTTGTCACAGGTCTGTGGGGATGGTTTGTAGTTTGTGATGGTCTGTATTCCCTGCCACAGACTCCGTGTATCCTTGCTGTCCTTGAAGCGGTGAGCTATTTTCCTGGAATACTGCTTCTTGGCCTTTCTGATGCCCCGGGCCAGGTTGTTTCTGGCTGTCCTCAGGCCCACCTGATCTCCCGCTGTGAAGGCAGCATTCCTGGCTCTCAGGAGTCTGTAAACCTCTGCTGTCAGCCATGGCTTCTGATTTGCCCGAACAGTGATGGTTTTGAGGTTGGTTACATCATCAATGCACTTGGTGATGTATGAACATACAGTGTCTGAGTACTCCTGGAGACATGTGTTGTTGTTTGTGGTAGCAGCTTCTTTGAACATACTCCAATCTGTGGTGTCAAAACAGTCCTGGAGTGCCTCTGAAGACCCCTCTGGCCACACTCGTATCTGCTTGCGAACTGGTTTTGTGACTTTCACCAGTGGTCTGTAAGCTGGCTTTAGCATAACACAGATATGGTCAGAAGCACCGATGTTGGGGAGGGGGAGGGCCTTGTAAGCTGCTTTCATGGTGGTGTAAACTTGGTCCAGTGTATTTCTGCCTCTTGTTGGGAAGTTTATGTTTCTGTATGTTTTTGGAAATACACTCTTTAAATCTGCTTGGTTGAAATCACCAGCCATGATGAGGAAAGCATCAGGGTGGGCTGTTTGCTGCTCACTGATGTGCAGATATAGTTCATTCAGTGCCTCACCTCTAACTTTGCTGTTGGAGCTTGGAGGAATATATACAGCAACGATCATAACAGCTGTAAATTCCCTCGGTAAATAGAATGGTCTGCATTTAATAGTCATAAACTCCACTAAAGGTGAGCAGTGTTTGTGGACCACAGCAGCATCCAGACACCATGCGTTGTTGATGTAAACACAGAGCCCCCCTCCGCGTGTCTTACCTCCCTCGATGAGAGCATGGTCCGCTCTGTAGCATGTTAGCCTCTCGAGCTGTATAGCATGGTCCGGAACGTTGTTATCAAGCCACGTTTCGGTGAACACAAACACACAACAGTCTCTCACAGTCTTTTGTGTTGTTCGTAGCAGGCGTATATAATCCAATTTGTTGTCCAAGGAGCGTACGTTAGCCAAAACCATGGATGGAATAGCCGGCTTGTGTGGGCTAGCTGCTAGCCTAGCTCCGATACCTCCGCGCTTACCCCGCTTCTGCTTCCTGTCACGCCGCTTGTGGCGCTTCCACTGCGGGCGCGATGAAGGGAGGCTCGGTGCTGGCTTCCAGAGCAGGCCGCAGGCACGTAGCTTCTCCTCGAGCTCGCTGTTTATTTCCAAATGAGCGGTTTTTCCGACATCAAGCAGGAACTCACGGCTATACTTGCGTTTTTGAACACGTAGACATGACGAAGATGTGCCGGCACATTGCGGCATGCAGGACAGAACAGACGAAAACACCGTGTTGTTGGGAGAGAGAGAAGCCGCGGCGTTTGCACGCGCCGCCATCTTGGTATTAAAAAGTGACTAAAATAGACCGTCTGAGGTTGAAACGCAGTCCATATGTCCCTTTTTGAGTCTATAAAACATATGAAGAAACTTAATTTGAACCATCTTAATTATAGACAATACATCTGGACAGCAGTTTATGATAAAATATAATGATATTATTAGATAGGTGTATTTTTTATAGCTGTCCAAGACCAGTGATAGTGTCTGTGTGTGCGTTTGTGTATTTGGCTGTAGTGTTAGAAAAATATCTCATGAACCACTGGACAGATGTTGATGAAACACTCTAAAAGTCATCACCAGATTATAAATTTTTGGATCCATTTCCATTCAAGATGGTTGCCACCGCAAAGCAAGCAAACACAAAAGTAGCCACAACTCTGTCAATTTTACAAATATGGAGCTAAACTTTGGCGTGGTAGTAGCTGAGGGTCATCCTCAACTCATACTAATAGCACTAACTGATGGCACAATATCTGTTTTTAAACTTTGTCATTAACTACTACGATCATCTGTGCCTGTCAGCAAAATTTCTTATGAACCCCTGAACAGGTTCTAGTGAAATTCTCAAAAAGTAATTATTGTACGTACATCTACACCTTGATATCTTTTGGAATCAACCCAATTCAACATGGTGTTCATCTTCAACATACACTGCAGTCACTAACAGATCACATGAGATCTCACAGTGATGAAACAACTCCTCATAACTTGATCCTAAAACTCGGGCATGAAGAAAGAGGACAACACCCGTCAACAAACATGAGGCTTTTCATTCTTTAAAGGACATTTTTTAGATCTTTATTCTAACTTGAGTTTTGTTTTGCCTCATTTTATCCACAGTAGCAGTTGAATACATTCTGGTTATATAGAAAATAAACATGTTCTGTACAATCATGAGAAGAGAGCAGTGAACATGTCAGATTAGGTTATGCTGGTGGTGGTTAAAGAGAGGGGAGGACAGGAGGACACCAAAGTGACCACACAGCGATGGCCTACAGGCGCTCTGACTGATAAAGAGCAACGTACACACACACACACGAGCAACACACAAAGCCACGGTCACCTTCAACCCACAGCAGCACATGTGTCACAACAAAAACACTCGTCTGAAACTCTCACAAGCCAAAAAACAGAAACGCTCAGCTGAGAGTTTTGTTCTACCGCTCACCTACGGCTCCATCAAAACTTCACCTGTTTCTACTTTATGCTTTTTATCATTAAAAAGTATCAATAAACTGAAATAAATGTGCTCAGTATTGGTAATTTTACCCAGTTACCGGTACTCACAAAATTATAAAAACAGAAAACAGTAAAGATAAAGATATGCATTTTGTAGTAGAAGCTGACAGTTCCTTCTTCATGTAAGCAATGTTGAGACTTCCAGATACATTTTAACTCTAAATACCTCTGATTTATTTGATTTATGGATCTTTGATTTGGTTAAAACCACAAAACATAGCTTGTACTATAGAAGACCTTTTGCAACGATGCTAAACCGTTTTTTTTTAATCAATTTGCTGCTTTTCTGTATCCACTTTTTGCAGAACCATCTTAACTGCTGGCTTTGTTTGTAGGGTATTAAACAAAATAACTCATGAGTTTAATCACCATTGAATGTTGACATGCATTTTAAAGGGGACCACAGATGCAAAATTCACTTTTTAATGTTTTTTTTACTCAACTTTGGGTATGTACTTCATAAAAAAACAGTCCTAGTGCCAAAAAAATGCACCCAGTGGTATATTTACTCTAAGTATATTTATTTTACTGTGATAAGATAGGTTTCGTTTTCAAATCCTGGCGCTTGTGACATCACAAGCGCCAGGACAATCCCCCCGCACCTTTAGTTCAACCCCTCACCTAGCAACCCCTGCTGCGGCTCAACCCACTTCAGTATAATAGACGTGACGGTTGTTTTTCCTGATTTCATCTCATCTTTTGTTTAAATGTTCTTAATTTCATGTGTACAGCACTTTGTTGCAGCTGTGGTTGTTTTAAATCAAAAAGAGATCGCTCCCAAAAGCGCCGCATGCAACGAGAGGACCTAAAAGGGCTGAGGAGGAACGAGCTATTTTTAGCCTCTAAAAGGAGCAGCTCATTGTGGCGCGCGCAGACGGCTTTTGGTAAGTTATCTTAAGCTAGCACTAACAGTAAGTCAAATGAGTAATAAAAAAGAGCTAATTTTAAAACAACAACAGATTAGAGATACTGGCTGTTACAGAGGGCGTAGTTAATGTAAACAGATCTTTGAAGGGCGTGGCCATGAGAGCTCATTATCATAAACCAGTCGTTCAAAACGAAAGTTAAAAATGGCAGAATTAAAAAGGGTATAATTGATTATCTAAGAATTATTTTGTGTATTAAATTGAATGAACATTGTCTGGATAGTGCACAGACATACCATAAAATTTTTAAAAACCTATCTGTGGTCTCCTTTAATGAAGAGTGCAACCTTTCAGCCAGCGTTGCATGGAGGTTTGATCAAAATGAAGAGATTTATTCACTTATTTCAAACATTCGTTCATTTTTTTTTTTTTTTGCATAAAAATGTGCATTTCTTTGGTTTTCTTTGTCCTCCTCAGTTTCCCCTCACCAGATAGCAGCCAGGGTTTAGTCAGCATGGAAGAGCACGAGCTGCGTCTCCAGCGTTTTGTCTCTGTGGAGAGCAGGGGTTGTGTGGTTCCTAATTGCTGAGAGCCAAAGAGACTCCAGGAACCAATCAGAGCGGCCAATCTCCAAAGACGAGCCCAAGCTCATTTGTTAGCAATACACCTCTGTCTTTTTCCCTCCCCTCTCCTGCTCAGTCTCTGGTTGGCAGTCAAAGGTTCATTTCTGTGTCACCGTGGTCATGACCTCTCTGTTTTATTCCTTCTCCTTCACTCATGTGGCTTCACTGGGAGTTCATCTCTGATGTCGCCTCCGTTGTGGCCTGACTCTGAAACCAAACCATGATGAGAGCAGTGATAAGAAAAGAAAAAGTCTCTTTCTGCTTGTTACATTCTCATTTATTTCTGTATTTTCAGTCTTGTCCCTGCAGCCTCTGTGTGTGTGCATGTGTGTGTGTGTGTGTGCGTGACACACCTCAGGGAGCGTGAGAGCGGAGCAGTCGTGGTCGGAGGGAACACATGCATTAGCTTTGGGTTTCATTCCTGGCTTGTTCAGCGAGGAATCTGGCTGCCTGCTGAGTGGCCGAGAGTGCATGTGTGGCTGTGATCGCATGTCCATGTGTGTGTGTGTGTGTTTGTTCTGTCCTGTAACACACCTCATACCTTCTGCTTTGTCACCTTCTCCAAAACTCACTGTTTTGCTCCCTCTGAGGAGCTTCGACTTCAAAAGACATCTTTAAAACGTGTCTGTTTCACACAGTCAACAAAAGTATTGCTGAGAAAACACACACACACACATAGGCACACAGCTTTTTCTGAGAACACACCTTGCACACTATCTCTGCAGGACACAAAGCCTGCCGAGAATAAAGAAACAATCACTCTTTTATTTTGCAGTGTTGCTGGCATTTATGGCTGCCAAAGCGTTGAGCAACTTCCTTGAGGCAACGTTAAAAGGAGGAAGTAAAGAATAAGACACCGTTTAAGAAAAAAAAACACACATCACAGGTTGGTGTTTGTGCACTCTGAGAAAGGTGAGGTCGAAGCTGGGCTATTAGGCCAAATTCCACGCAGCAGCTCACGAGCAGCGTGATTTTCAGTCTGCTTCTTTGATAGCTGCTTTGGCTCAAGGCGAGGAAGCCGTGCAAACACAGTTGCAGGTCTGAGTGATGCAACCTCAAAGCAACTCTGCTCCAAACTCCTAATAAGCAGGTCACAGTCGCACAGGTGATCTGTGGCACAACTCTCGTCTGATTACAAACACTGATTGTACTGGAGAGGAGAAACACGTCCCTTCTCTTTGTGGGAAAAAAGAAAAAACTGAGAGCCACTTGTTTCTGTCATTTGACAGTAACATTAAGCAATGGCACACATCTTTGCATTGGAAAATTCAAACTCAGCTAAATTTATTTCATTATTTATTTGAAGAATTTAAGGCCAATCTTTTATTTTTGGGGAGGAATATATTTTAATTCAATTCAGTTCAGTTTATTTCTATAGCGCCAAGTCACAACAGAAGTTGTCTCAGGGCACTGAACTGCAACATTCACATACGTAAAAAGACAATTGGTAAAAGTTCTCTATCTAAGGCCGAGATACACTCGAGCGTCCTCACGATACGCCTATACGCAGCGTACGTACGTCAAGGCAAAAGCGTAGCCCCGCGTAGCCCCTCAGGGCATGTACGCGCAAAGCTTTTTTTTTACGTCCGCGTGCGCAATACGCGGTGTCTGACCATAAACTTCCCCGGCGCCGGACTGTTTTGTATGTTACACAAATGAAATAAATTCCCCTTCTTTATCGCTGATCGGGCCTTTTCTTTTGTTTTTTTGCCTAAAGTCAAGTAACCGCTTCTTCCTCCGTTCACTCCATGAATGAAATGAATGAATTCAGGTCCTACCTGGGTGCGCGATGTTTTAAATATCCCTGGTGGGCTGTGTGCTGCAGGAAAAGCACTCCCTGTTATTATTTTTATTTCTGAGAGAACTTTTTACAACATATATAGTAGAAACACCGCATGAACACCGCCGCGGTCTTCAAGGAGCTACATGAGCTGACTGAGAAAGCTGTCTGTCAATCATTTCAGTAGGCGTGTCAGCAAGTGACCAATCAGCGAGCTCAGTTGAGTCCCCTCCGTGCGCAGCTGCTCATATTACAACAAGGAGAACGCGAGCGTTTGAAAGCTGATAGTTTATGAAGTATAGCAGCAAAACACATGCGCACAAAATGCGCGCGTAGAGTGGCGTACCTGAGGACGCTTCAGTGTATCTCGGGCTTAAGGAAGCAGCAGATTGCAAAAGCAACAGTGGAAAGGAAAAACTCCCTTTTAACAGGAAGAAACCATCCAGCAGAACCAGGCTCAGGACGAGCGGCCATCTGCTTCGACCGGCTGGGTTTGAGAGGAACAGACAAGTTGATCCCTCTCTAGGAGGAAAGACAAAAAAAAAAAAGTTTATAGAAATAATTACAAATACACACTATTCATTTGTATCCATTTGTAACTATTTATTTGATGATATGAGGTCAGTTTGTCCTCTAGTAGTCTAAGCCTATACTGTAGCAGCATAATTCAGGGATAGTTCAGGAAACCCAAGCCAACCCTAACTATAGCATTGATCAAAAAGGAAAGTCTTAAAAGTGGACAATGTGTCAGCCTCATGGACAGAAACTGGAAGTTGGTTCCACAGGAGAGGAGCCTGAAAACTGGAAGATCTTCCTCCCATTCTGCTTATAGGAACCACAAGTAAACCTGCAGTCTGAGAGCGAAGTGCTCTGTTAGGAAAATATGGAACAATCCATCCATCCATTCATCCATTATCTTTACCCGTTTCTTCCATTTTGGGTCACGGGGGTCGCCGGTGCCCATATCCAGCAATCACAGTGCGAGGGGCGGGGGACACCCTGGACGGGTCTCCAGTTCATCACAGGGCCACACGGAGACAAACGAGACAAACAACCATTCACTCTCTCACTCACACCTAGGGTCAATTTAGAGTCACCAATCAGTCTAACATGCATGTTTTTGGTCTGTGGGAGGAAACCGGAGCACCCGGAGGAAACCCACGCATGCACGGGGAGAACATGCAAACTCCACCCAGAAAGGCCCCTGGACCGGGATATGGAACAATATCAACAACAATATGGAACAATAAGATCTGTAATATAAGATGGAGCTAGGTTGTTGAGAGCTTTGTAGTTTAGAAGTAAGGTTTTTTGAATTCTATTCTGGATTTGACTTAGTCAATGGAGAGATTTTACCTGCCTTACATGCCAAAGTTTGCTTTTTATCTTGTTCTATGTTGAGTAATAGAGTTTTATTGAGCCATCATTAGAATTTTTGGCAGCACGGTGGCACAACTGGTAGAGCAACTGCCTCTCAGTGAGCAGGTCCCCGGTTCAAATCCCGGTCCGGGGGCCTTTCTGGGTGGAGTTTGCATGTTCTCTCTGTGCGTGCGTGGGTTTTCTCCGGGTGCTCCGGTTTCCTCCCACAGTCCAAAAACATGCATGTTAGGTTGATTGGTAACTCTAAATTGACCCTGGGTGTGAGTGAGACAGGTCCCTCTTGTAAATGAGTCCCCGTGGCTCAACGAGGCTAGCCTGTATAAATAAAGGTTGAATGAATTTAGTCCAACCTTGTAAATAAAATTAACAACTTCATGCAATATAATAAGATGTAACACTCAGAGTATGGGTTGTGAATGACCCTCATCTACTACCACATCAAATTTTACCTCCATCCATCCATTATCTTTACCCACTTCTTCTTTGTTGGGTCGCAGGGGTCACTGGGCCCATATCCAGCAGTCACTGTGCGAGAGGCGGGGGACATCCTGGACAGGTCTCCAGTCCATCACAAATTTTATTTCAGTTTCTGTAAAACTGGCAGAGTTGTGTCCATTTTTGTGTTGGTTAAAGTCATTTAGCTTTGGCGACATTAAATGAGGTTAATTTCAAAAGTGAAACATTTAAAGTTGTACATCAAAATATTGTTTCCTAGAAGGTTCATTAAATTTTGTCTTTTGGTTCATGAGATATTTTGCTGACAGGCAAATGTACATTAATGCCAAACGAGGTGACGGATGATAAAAAGTGCAACCTCAACTTTAAATAATAGCAATGTTTTGTAAAATGTAAATGAAAATGCAAAGATTTTCAAAGTTTTCCACAACTTTCCACAGACTGGTGAACTTCTGCCCATCTTTACTTCTGAGAGATTCAGCATCTTTAAAATATCACTTTTAAACCCAGTTCTTTTGCTGACCCCAGTTAAATCTACTGGTATTTAGTCACTAATGGATTTTTAGCTGTTTCTCATTTGCACCATTTATCTTTACAACTTTTTGTTACCCCGTCTTCATTTGTACAAAGAAACAACTGGACTTTATTTGTAACAGAAGACGTTTCGCTCTGGATGAAGTGCGAAACGTCTTCTGTTACAAGTAAAGTCCAGTTGTTTTTGTATTGAACGTTTTTTTGATTTTATCATGTCCTGGATGACTGAGAATCTTCACCAACATGTTGATGCTATCAATTTCAGAATATTTGTTTATTTTCTGAAATTGGTAAGGTTGGTAAGTTTAAACTATTGATATGTTTACTGCAGACAATGGACATTATTTAAGATGAAAGTGATTTTTTTTGTTTGGAACTTAAAAGCTTTATTTGACAAGAAAAACTAACGAGATAAAGTAAGATGAAGCATCTTTAAAAGATCCATTGAAATTGTTCATCTATTTTAATCTGTTATCACCTTGGGAGAACAATGTTCCTTCTTTGTGTGGACTAATTGGATTTCAAAAAGTGTATTGAAAAAAATCTAATTAGATATTCATCACATGGGGAGGTGTAATATAATCTCTGGCTGAACAGTTTTCTTTTAACACACAGGTAGCATTCCTTCATTTTCCATTTGCTGTTCTTTTTTCTTTTTCTTATTTTCCCCGCAGACAGTCGTGTTTTTCGGGTTTCCCCGCCTCCCTCTTTAACTCGGCATTCTGCGTTTCATGTCATTTTCATTTTCCCCTCACCAACTGAACTCAAAGGTCTGAAAGCAAACACAACAACCAGAGAAACACACAGTTCAGTCAGAAACATGTTTAAAGTGCTTTTCATTGTCACTTGTTCCTCTCTTTCTGACCCCTCAAGGGAGATCTCCTTTGTTATCTCTCTCAGCGGTCAAGGGTCCCCACAGAGGTCACCACAGGTCAAGAACGACCTCAATGAACTTAGCTGCCTATTTTTTCTTTCTTTCTGTCACTAGACTTGACTACCAAAACACATCAAATTGACTGATTGTAAAACAGGTGAAGCTTTTACTTGTACAGTATATGTCTTCATTAGCAGATGAAGTTTACATTTCATTCAATCCAAATCTGGAGTTAAAAAAAAAAAAGAATAAAATAAAAGTCCACTGTCTGCTGTTTTGTAACTGTAATTTTAATCAATGTCTCTTTCTAAAATAACTCTCAGAAACGATTTTGATTTCCTTTAATGCTTTCCCCCCCTCTCGTGTGACCTCTTAACCCTCCTGTTATGTTTCAGGTGAAATGGACCCATTTAGAGAGAAAACAAAAGGTTGAAAATGTTTTTTCTGTCTGAAACTTTTTCAGCTTGCCTTAATGCCGGGTACCCACCAAACGCGTCTGGAGCGTCCAGAACGCGCTTGCCGCACCCTTTTGGCCGCTTGTCACCAGAATCTGTTCACACTGAAGACGCGTCTGATGACGCGCAGTGGGAGGAGCGTCTGGCTCCTTCTCCAGTCGGGTTTGTTTTGAGCAGATGAAATCAGCTGTACGTGAGCCTCGTTACTACTTGAATGGGTTTTCTACGAGCCGAACTGCAGCTCCAAAAGTCTTTGTTGAGATTAAAACGTTTTTTTTATGTTTGGGGTGATCGTACGCTCGAGCGGACAGCGGCAACTGTAAAAATGCCAAGTTTCTTACAGGAGGCTGGTTTCTTCATGGAGGCTCGTTGGGGTAAGTTTAAAACATCCAAAAAAAGTCCCGTCATCATT
>JBBPBX010056596.1:0-15237 GCA_038048925.1 Garcialebias charrua
AGAGTTAAGGTGCATGTTTTCTTTGTGTGCGCGCCAATGTCAAACAATAAAAGAAGTGTTATCCCATTTAAAGTAGCATTTAATGAAATAATTAGTGCACTTATTTTCTTATTTTATTTTCTGGTAATATTCAACAAGACAGAATACTTTTTTCTATGTTCTAAAAAAAATCAAGTGTGCATCAGCTGACCAGAGTTGTTTTGTTTTTCAGCTGTGCTGTCAAAGGTGCCCACAAAAGGCCTGCACCCTCTAACCATGAATTCAGATGGGAAATGCCTGACTTGCTCTTATGTCTCAGCTACAACAAGATGGCTGACATCGTTGGTCTCGGATTAGTGCTCGACCACTTCCAGGCTGAGCCATCCAACCTAGGCTGGCTCGACCTTTCCTTCAACAAATTAACATTTTCATTGAAAGGTGCTCAAAATTTCAAAGTAAGAGTTTTTAAATTTGTCATTCGCACCACATATGATGGAGTGAAATTGTGTACACAGGGTCCTAGTTACATCCAACAAAAGTATAAATAAAACAAATAAACACCCCCCACCACCCCCCTCCCCACAGCACTTACAACGACCCCATCCCCAAACGATGGAGTACCCAGTGCAGACTCCAGACGGAGTCAAAACTCTAAAGTTTATGCTTACGGTTTGTAGCAACGTAGTAGCAGAAAAGCTGCAGTTTGAGCTCCCACAAGCTCATCAGGATTCATCAATGTGGCACATCTTTGGAAAGTTTTAAGTCTTCAGTGAGTTGATGAAGACAGTGGCCTCTTCTGGTGAAGTAAACTCCCTCTCCGTGCCGTTATGCGTGACCCGAAGTCGCGCTGGATAGAGCAGTCCAAAACGGATCCCAGGAATCTCACGCAGCTGACGGCGAACATCATTAAAGGCGGCGCGTGCACGTGCCGTCCTCGGCGTGTGGTCAGGGAAAACAGACAAACGTGTGTCACCCATCATGATCCGCTGCTGGGTCCTGGCTCGTCGCAATATGTCCATACAGTCAGAAAGATAATGCAGGCGAACAATTATAGGACGAGGTCTCTCACCAGATTTAGGTTTTGGTTGGGAAGTGCGATGGGCGTGGTCCACCAGCGGCTCCTTCTCCAGCTGAAACGCATCTTTAAGCAACGTGGAAACAGATGTAGATGAAATGGAGAAATCTTCAGAAATTCCTATCAGCCGCAAATTATTACGACGTGATCTTGCTTCAAGTTCATCACACTTAGTGTCCAGTCTTTTAAAGTCAGCGGACACGTTTGTAATTTCTCATTGGTCAGATATTCCACCTGCATGCTGGTGTACCCAGGACCATTTCCTCCATCTGCCTCAGAGCCACTGGCCAGGCACACATGTGTCTCTTTTTCTTGACGTAACTTCTTGAGATCCAAAGTTGGAGATCCAAATGAGGTGGAGGTCTGGATCAGCATGTTTTGTTCTTTGTTCTGCCTCAGCCAACAAGTGACCCACAACATCTGCTTTCAGAATCACATCCTTACTTTGATCAGGTCTAGTCTGAGGTCTGGATGGGCTTTTATTTTGTTAAATCATTTGGGTCATTGGGGTTGGGTTAACCCCCAAAGGAAGCAGGCCTTCCGGTTTTACTTCTTGATCCATCCATCCATCTTCTTCCGCTTATCCGGGGTCGGGTCGCGGGGGTAGCAGCCTAAGTAGGGAGGCCCAGACTTCCCTCTCCCCAGCCACTTGGAGCAGCTCCTCCGGGGGAATCCCAAGGCGTTCCCAGGCCAGCCGAGAAACATAGTCCCTCCAGCGCGTCCTGGGTCTTCCTCTGGGTCTCCTCCCGGTGGGACATGCCCGGAACACCTCACCAGGGAGGCGTCCAGGAGGCATCCTAACCAGATGCCCGAGCCACCTCAACTGGCTCCTCTCGATGTGGAGAAGCAGCGGCTCTACTCCGAGTCCCTCCCGGATGACTGAGCTTCTCACCCTATCTCTAAGGGAGAGTCCAGCCACCCTGCGGAGAAAACTCATTTCAGCCGCTTGTATCCGAGATCTTGTTCTTTCGGTCATAACCCAAAGCTCATGACCATAGATGAGGGTGGGAACGTAGATCGATCGGTAAATTGAGAGCTTTGCCTTTTGACTCAGCTCTCTCTTCACCACGACAGACCGGTACAGCGCCCGCTTCACTGCGGACGCTGCACCTATCCGCCTATCGATCTCACGCTCCAGTTTTCCCTCATTCGTGAACAAGATCCCGAGATACTTAAACTCCTCCACTTGGGGCAGGACCTCCTCCCCGACCCGGAGAGGGCATGCTACCCTTTTCCGGCTCAAGACCATGGCCTCGGATTTGGAGGAACTGATCCTCATCCCGGCCGCATCACACTCGGCTGCAAACCGCTCCAGTGAAAGTTGTAAATCACGAACTGATGAAGCCAGTAGGACCACATCATCTGCAAAAAACAGAGAAGCGATTCTAAGGTCACCAAAACGGATCCTCTCAACACCTTGGCTGCGCCTAGAAATTCTGTCCATAAAAGTTATGAACAGAATCGGTGACAAAGGGCAACCTTGGCGGAGTCCAACTCTCACCGGAAACGAGCCTGACTTACTGCCGGCAATGCGGACCAAGCTCTGACACCGGTCGTACAGGGACCTAACAGCCCATATCAATGGGCCTGGTACCCCATACTCCCGGAGTACCCCCCACAGAACCCCCCGAGGGACGCGGTCGAATGCCTTCTCCAAGTCCACAAAGCACATGTAAACTGGTTGGGCAAACTCCCACGCACCCTCCAGGACCCTGTTGAGGGTGTAGAGCTGGTCCAGTGTTCCACGACCAGGACGAAAACCACACTGCTCCTCCTGAATCCGAGGTTCGACTATCCGACGGACCCTCCTCTCCAGAACCCCTGAATAGACCTTACCAGGGAGGCTTAAGAGTGTGATCCCCCTATAGTTGGAACACACCCTACGGTCCCCCTTTTTGAATAGGGGAACCACCACCCCAGTCTGCCAATCCAAGGGAACTGCCCCCGATGTCCACGCGATATTGCAGAGTCGCGTAAGCCAACACAACCCTACAACATCCAGAGCCCTAAGGAACTCCGGGCGAATCTCATCCACCCCCGGAGCCTTGCCACCGCGGAGCTTTTTAACCACCTCGGCGACCTCAGCACCAGAGATCGGAGAACCCGACCCAAAGTCCCCAGGCTCCGCTTCCTCAGTGGAAGACGTGCCAGTAGGATTGAGGAGGTCTTCGAAGTATTCCGCCCACCGACTCACAACATCCCGAGTTGAGGTCAGCAGCACGCCACCCCCACCATAAATGGTGTTGGTCGCGTACCTCTTTCCCCCCCTGAGACGCCGGATGGTGGACCAGAATCGCCTCGAAGCCGTACGGAAGTCATTCTCCATGGCCTCTCCGAACTCCTCCCACGCCCGAGTTTTTGCCTCAGCAACCACCCGAGCCGCATGCCGCTTGGACTGCCGGTACCTATCAGCTGCTTCCGGGGTCCCACAAGCCAAAAAGGCCCAATAGGACTCCTTCTTCAGCCTGACAGCATCCCTCACTGCCGGTGTCCACCACCGGGTTCGAGGGTTGCCACCACGACAAGCACCAACAACCTTGCGGCCACAGCTCCGATAAGCTGCCTCGACAATAGAGGCGCGGAACACGGCCCACTCTGACTCAATGTCCCCCGCCTCCCTCGGAACGTGTTACTTCTTGATGATGTTTTAAATCTTTACACTCACATTTTTAAACCAAGTCATCTTTTAAACCTCTGTTATTTGAATTTCAGACAAACCATCTGCAGAATTTTATTTTGTGCACTCAGGACTGGATTTTTCTGAGTACTTCAGACTGGACTGGATTTTTCTGAGTACTTCAGACTGGATTGGATTTTTATGAGTACTTCAGACTGGACTGGATTTTTATGAGTACTTCAGACTGGACTGGATTTTTATGGGTACTTCAGACTGGATTGGATTTTAATGAGTACTTCAGACTGGACTGGATTTTTATGGGTACTTCAGACTGGACTGGATTTTTCTGAGTACTTCAGACTGGACTGGATTTTTATGCGTACCGGTACTTCAGACTGGACTGGATTTTTATGAGTATTTGAGACTGGACCGGATTTTTACGAGTACTTCAGACTGGACTGGATTTTTACGAGTACTTCAGACTGGACTGGATTTTTATGGGTATTTCAGACTGGATTGGATTTTAATGAGTACTTCAGACTGGACTGGATTTTAATGAGTACTTCAGACTGGACTGGATTTTTCTGAGTACTTCAGACTGGACTGGATTTTTATGAGTACCGGTACTTCAGACTGGACTGGATTTTTATGAGTACTTGAGACTGGACCGGATTTTTATGAGTACTTCAGACTGGACTGGATTTTTACGAGTACTTCAGACTGGACTGGATTTTTATGGGTACTTCAGACTGGACTGGATTTTTCGAGTACTTCAGACTGGACTGGATTTTTATGAGTACCGGTACTTCAGACTGGACTGGATTTTTACGAGTACTTCAAACTGGACTGGATTTTTCGGAGTACTTCAGACTGGACTGGATTTTTATGAGTACCGGTACTTCAGACTGGACTGGATTTTTATGAGTACTTCAGACTGGACTGGATTTTTATGAGTACTTCAGACTGGACTGGATTTTTATGAGTACTTCAGACTGGACTGGATTTTTATGAGTACCGGTACTTCAGACTGGACTGGATTTTTATGAGTACTTTAGACTGGACTGGATTTTTATGGGTACTTCAGACTGGACTGGATTTTAATGAGTACTTCAGACTGGACTGGATTTTTCTGAGTACTTCAGACTGGACTGGATTTTTCCGAGTACTTCAGACTGGACTGGATTTTAATGAGTACTTCAGACTGGACTGGATTTGGGTTTGTGGTAATCTGTGTTTTTGTTGGCTCTTTCACAATAAAGTTCAGTCCGTCTTTGTGCTGGCCATTCATGAATCTTGGATGGAGCTGACCACATCCTGCAAAGACGTGAGCTTACAGAAAGGAAGAGAGCATCACAGAACAAATGAGGGATGGAGCAGAACTCTGCTGGGTTGACGTAGAGTGTGACGTATTAAATGTGTGACCAACGTCTCCCACATTTACAAACATGAACCTTTTGTGGTTAACAATGTTTTTTGATTAAATACTAAGTTGAAGCAGCACAATGGTAGAGCTGTTGCCTCTCAGCGAGAAGGTTGCTGGGTCAAATCCCAACCCAGGATCTTTTTGGGTGGAGTAAGTAAATTCTATCCATGCATGCGTGGGTTTTCTCATGTACTCGTTTCTTCCCACAGACCAAAAACATGCATGTTAGACTGATTGGTAACTCTAAATTGTCTTGTGAGAGAGTGAATGGTTGTTTGTCTCGTTTGTCTCTATGTGTCCCTGTGATGGACTGGAGACCTGTCCAGAGTGTCTCCTCTCTCTCACACAGTGATGGCTGGACGTGGGCACCAGTGACCCTCGCAATTCAAAATGGAAGAGGCGGGTAAAGATAATGGATGGATGGAATAGTAAGTTGAAGTCATCGAGCCTCCATTGGCATTAAATCTGTTTGTTGTTTATTCTGCGACCGGGTGGTGCACAGACCAGATGTTGTCCCTTCATCACATTATTGATTCACAAAGTCAGCTAACTTTTTAGCATGTCGATCATTTCACCTGTTACTGTCTCACTTCATGGTGCATATTGTAGGTTGGTTTCATTCCCCATCACCACCTCGATCCAATCTGAAATCTGAGTGGTGTTTGAAGTGTTTAAAGAAGGAGCCTACATGTCACTTTCAGAAAATCATTCCATATCAAAGTGTTTTTGTTTGACGTGGGTTTATTTATTGTGCATTGGTTTCAGACTATCTGGACCTTGAGGACCTGACTTCTTGGGTCTGGATGGGCCAGGACCTTTCAGAGAACCCGACTTCTTGTGGTTTGCTCGGTCATGGTGGCACTAACCTCAGTAGGAACAACTGATGTGTTTTGGCTCATTGATTGATCTCAGAGTACTTTAGTCTTTCTACAGACTCCAGAGTTTGACACATGTCAAAAGGGGGACAAAATAAAATAAAATAAAAACTCGCTTCAAGCAAAAGTTAATTTCAGTGAATACATAAAGTCCAGTCCGATACCGGACATCTTTTTTGATTGCAAGTTCCTCAACAAAAGCTTAACTGGTCTTATGTGGCGTTCGCTGTTGCTCTTTCCACATCAGAGTCAAAGATTACTGACATGAAGTTTGCACTAAATAAAGGATGCTCAGTTACTAAAACACAATAAGAGACAATAAAAATATTCTGCATTTAATATCTCATTGTGGGGCCACAGAGGATGTTTACAAGGACCAGATTTGGCCCTTGACTTTGACACGTGCCGTAAACTAAAGGTTTCTACGAAGGAGCAGTCCGTCCCATGGTGCCGCTGTCGGTCCATCAGGTTGATGCAGCTCAGGTTTGCAGGTAGAACGAGGCTGTCTGCTTTGAACTGGGTTGGGTTCTGGTCCGGTTCCTGCTGGACCTGCTCCACGTTTGGGATTTCTCAATGACACACAGTCCCACAGAGGGCACAAAGCAGAGTAAAACCCCTGCGTGCATTTTGCGATGTCTGAATCTGCAGCTTGTGTCTTGTTGTTTGTTTAAAATAGTTCTGGTTCTACAAAGATCAAGAGATCCAGTCCACCCCAAGTCCTCCTCCTCCTTCTCTTCTTCTTCTTCTTCTTCTTCTTCTTCTTCTTCTTCTTCTTCTTCTTCTTCTTCTTCTTCTTCTTCTTCTTCGCTCTGTTGTTTCAGCGTGACGTTCTGTCAGACTCCCAGTCAGAGCAGCGCTGTCTTCCTGACGTGTCGATCAGGTCAAAAAAGGCTTTGGAGAGAGTTCAGCTTGTGTAGTGGTCAGACCATCAGGACACCTGGAGGCAGAGCAGGTCAGGGAGGTGAGGCCGTGCACACAAACAAACAACAAACAACAAACAACAAACAACAAACAACAAACAACAAACAACAACGCTAAAGGAGACGCTGTGTTTCCGTGACATGTGGTTGGTTTTAGTCATTTTCATTTATCTTGTCAGTTTCGGAGTCTTCAGCAAACTTTGTGGGTCGTTCTGTTTTTAACAAAAGGATATAAACTAATTTGACCTCGTCTGTATTGTAGGATGTAAATTCACTTTATTACACGACTCGTCTAAAAACAGAGAGTTGTCTCTGACAGCAGCCTGCTTTGTTTAAAACACACTTCATACGTTTTCAACCTGAAGTTTGGGATTTTAAAATATTATTTGATGGACCATTTTTATCAAAAACATTTAATAAATGGACAAAGAATCAAAGATTTATTCTTCTTCTTTCTGCTTTTCCCTCTTCAGGGTTTCCACAGTGAGTCATCCTCCTCCATCTCTGTCCTCACTCCAACAACATTCATGTCCTCTCTAACTGCATCCATATACTGTATCTCCTCTTTGTCTTTTTCCTGGCAGCTGCATTTCTAACATCCTTCTACCAATATACCCACTGTCCCTCCTCTGGACATGTCCAAACCACTGTCCCTCCTCTGGACATGTCCAAACCACTGTCCCTCCTCTGGACATGTCCAAACCACTGTCCCTCCTCTGGACATGTCCAAACCACTGTCCCTCCTCTGGACATGTCCAAACCATCTCAGTGTGTCCTCTCTAACTTTATCTCCCAGTTGTTCAACATGTGCTGTACCTCTGATGATCTCATTCCTGATCTTATCCATCCTTGTCACTCCTAAGGAGAACCTCAGCATCTTCATTTCTGCCACTTCCAGTTCTGTCTCCTGTCTTTTTGTCCATGTCTCTGTCTCCAGACCATACAACATAGCTGGTCTCACCACTGTCTTGTAAACTTTTCCTTTGACCTTTGCTGACACCTTTTTGTCACAAATCACTCCTGAAACTTTTCTCCATCCACTCCATCCTGCCTGGACTCTCTTCTTCACCTCTTTAACACACTCTCCATTTTCCCGGACATCCATCCATCTTTTACCGCTCACTCGTGGTCGGGTCGCAGAGGCAACAGGTCCAGGAGAGAAACCCAGACATGCCTCTCCCCAGCAACACTTCTCAGCTCGTTCTGGGGGGACCCAGAGACACCCCCAGGCCTGAGAACATACACCATCACTCCAGTGATTTTTGCAGGGCCTCCTACCAGTGGGACATGTCCAGAAAACCTCTAAAGGGAGGTGTCCATGAAGCGTCCTAATCAGACGTCAGAACCATCTCAACCATTCAATGCAGAGGAGCAGTGGCTCTACTCCAAGCTCTCTCTCTGGATGATGGAGCTTCTCACCCTATCTCCCATCCACCCTACAAAGGAAGTCCATTTGTATCTGGATCTCAGTCTTTCGGTCATGATCCAAACCTCATGACCACAGGTGAGGGTCGTAATGTAGACAGACCAGTAAATCAAGAGCTTTGCCTGTCAACTCAACTCTTTCTTCATCATGACTGACCGATACAATGCCCTCAGTACTGAGGATGAGGCCCCAATCTGTCGATCCATGTCCCGCTCCATCTACCATCACTTGTGAACAAGACACTTGAACTCCTTAGTTGTCCTGGAAAATGGAAACTAAAGGTCCCGGCATAGCTCTGCGTAAGGCAGTACGCCGCTGTACGCCGTACGTACGCAGAGGCACAAGCGTTGCCCCGCAGGGCACGAACGCGCAAAGCTCAAATTTTACGACCGCGTACGCGAGGCACGTTGTCTCACAATAAACTGCCCGGCGCCGGACTGTTTTGTATGTGACACAAATGTATTAAATTCCCTTCTTCATCCCTGATCTGGACTTTTCTTTTGTTTTTTTGCCAAAAGTCAAGTGATCGCTTCCTCCTCCGTTGACTCCATGACTGAAATGAATGAATTTGTCACGAGCGAATTAAACTCGGGTCCTACGTGGCTGCGCGAGGTTCTACAGATTTCTGGTGGGCTGTGGGCTGCAGGACCAGCGCTCCCTGTTTTTATTTTTTAGAACTTTTTATTAACATATAAAGTTTAAAACACCGCAGGGGCTGCAACCTGAGCCAGCTCATGCCTTTTTTTCCCCCCACCCAACCTGTCAATCAATTCAGTAGGCGTGTCAGCAAATGACCAATCAGCAACCTCAGTTTGTCTCGTAGGTAAACGCTTTGCGCGCAGCTGCTCAAATTACGTCAAGAATGTGGAGCGAAAACGCGAGCATTTAACGCGAGAACGAACGCAGAGCTGTGCTTGTGAGCGTGTGCGCACAGAACATGCGCGTAGAGCGGCGTACAGGCCGTACGCAGAGCTCTGCCTGGGCCTTTAGTGAAGTCCTTCACCTTTGTGATCTTTCTTCAAAAAATGACTTTGTGGCTCAATGGTTTATTCAAGAAAACTATAGCTTGTAGTTATACCTGAAGAAAGTCTGACCTTTATGAACAACTGCCCCAGAATGTGACAGCACTTAATAAAAACATTGTGTTTGAGTTGTGTTCATTCTGAAGTTCAATCACAAACTGATTAGTCTGAGTTGTTGTGAGAACACGCTCCCACCATTGAAGGAGCAGGGAGTAACAGCGCCTCCTGCTGCTTCCTTCAGAGGTTTGAAGATTTTCAAAAAGGAACCTGATGTGAGTTAAAGTAGGTCCAAACATCCCATAATGCTGTTTGGTTCTGAGACGTGAACCTCCTGCCACCTCACGGGCTGCTCCTCTGATACAAACTCCCATGAATCAATAAATCACCTCTGCAGTCACACAGGCTGAAGACTTCTTGTTTTGTTGTTTGTTAAAACTTTGCCTCATTACATTCACCCAGAATCCTTCCTCCTCCAGCTCCTCATCCTCACCTCCACAATGTGCTCGTCCTGAAACCAAGAGAAACCTGTGTTAGTGACCTGGTCCTGGACCTGACAGAGTTCAGGGTCAGGTTTGGGAATCAAACTCACCTCTTCTTCTTGTGAGGCGTTCAGGAGCATGTGTTGCTGCTCGTGGTGGGCGTGTGCACGATGCTCCTGGTGTTCTTTGGTCAGAGCTTTCTGAGCGACTTCTCGCTCGTGCTCCCTCCTCTCTGCCAGGTGCTTCAGCAGTTCTGCCTCCAGACACTAGAGGGAGCAAACAGAACCCACATCATGTTTAGTGCTGAACCAGTGGAGTGGTGAACTGGTGCGCTTACTTTGACAGCCAAACATAGAAACAAGGTTTGTAGCATAAAAACAACATTTATTTACCATTGTTACATTTGACAGCATTCTTCATAAATCATTAAATAATCAGGAAAAATTTACTGATATAAAAATCTGTAAATTAAATTTTACTCCTTGGGCAGAAGAACTGTTTTATATTTACTGAAGTGATTTGGGTACCACTTTACAATAAGGCGCCCCTTATACAGGTACTCCCCGGATTACAAGCGCATCGACATACGAGGTTCCGGACTTACGAGCTCACTAACAAACAGTAAAGTTGTAAAGAACATACAGAAAATACAGCACTGGTATGTGTTTTTAGATGAAAGTGTGTTAGCTAACAGTTTGTAAACAAGTTTCTGAGCATGTTTATGAACTAGTATGTATGTTTGTGTTGAAAAACAAGTGTTTGTAGTAGTGCTAGCATAAATTTTCCGACTTATGAGCGAAAATCCGAACTTACGAGCGACACGTGTTTCGGGTTCCGACATACGAGATTTCGTGTTACGAGCACCTCGTACGAACGGAACTCGCTCGTAAGTCGGGGATCACCTGTATATGGTTAATTTAGATATGTTATTAATGCTACTTTATAAATCATTAATAACTGCTTATTATGCATTAATTAAGAGTGACAAAGAGACAAAACTGACCAGTTTCTCACCAGATCTGTTCACCTATATATTTTATATAGGGTTGTTATATTAAACATTTCAGTTACTACCTTGTAAGCATAATAAGCATTTGTAATTCTAATATTTTATGATATTAGTTGTAGATACTTATAATGCAGCGATAAAGTACAATATTATATGCTAAACAAATAAGTTTACAAATGTAGGTAAACATAGATGTTCAACAACCCGTTAAAATGCAGGAAATCACATCGACTTTATTCAACATTTTCTGGGGGAGGACCCCCAGACCCACCCCGCCCCCATCGGCCTGCTTCTATTTGCAGTTTGGCATTGAGCAATTTAAAAATTAAGCCCGGGGAGGTGTGTGTGTGTGTGTGTGTCTCATTTTCCTGAAAAGTATTGAGGAGACATATTTTTATGAAGCATGCTAACTGACTGTGCCATCACATAAAAAGGCTTTTCAAAGGCTTCCAGATTATCTGTCTTCAAGACAATTTATTTTCCAAATCTCTATTTGATCCTTTAATTTCTTAAATATATTGATTGTCTGGAAAACGTGTTGCTCACCCCGGCCCTACAAGTCACAGCTGACCTGGTGGTTCTTACCTTCCTCCTCTCCTGAGCAGCGTCTAGTTTCTTCTGGATTTCCTCCAGTGATGGTTTCTGGCGAGGCGGTGTGGTTGCCCTCGACTCGGGGCCCCCGTCAAAGGTAGGGGGCTTCAGGATGACCTCGAAGGCCTGGCCACTCGCTCTTTTGCTCAACTCAATGACCTCCATGTCTCGAATGTTACACAGGTTCAGGTCCACGATGCCTGCAAGATAAGCATTAGCTTCAGTAAGTCAGAGCTGCTTCTCAAAGAGCCTCTAACAAAAAAACCTGGCTCCACCATCGCACGTGATGGCGGATGAAGAACCAACACTGTGGAGCCATGGACAAACAAAAAAATAAAATCTGCATCCATTCTTCTCAACAGTATAACTCCTACCCACTTTACCAAAACATTAAGGCTCACGTCCATTCCCTGTTCAGTTCTCGTTCAGAAAAACACTCACTGTTCAAATCCCTCAGCGACGGGAGACACTGACGCACTGTTGTTCATTTTGGATCTATATTTCTTTACATGTTTAAGTCTCTGGTGCGCTTCAAAGAGCTTGTCTACAACAACAAGATGATCTGAAACATCCTCATGTCCTGCATGGAAAAAAGGACGACCGAGGTGGATCGAGGTAAGACTTTTGAGAAGACAGTAAAGCACTGTGTCATAAAACGGTTGCAACAGTGCATTACATCACTGACATCCACGTAACAAAGTGTGTGTGTGTAATGAGTCAAGTGCTGAGTCTTTGTCAGAAAAGAACTCTACAGATGAGGCCTTGTTTCAAGGTCTTTAAGGGAACTCCACCCTTTAGTGTCGTTGATGGACGTTTCTTGAAGTCCTGAACCCTAAACATGTCCATGTGGGACCATCAGTCGCTCTAACGATGAGGCTGCTGCTTTAATTCAAGTCTTGCAATAAACTCTGATCCTTAGACAGAACTGCTGAGGTCACAGTCACCAGGCCGTCCCTCTCTGGTGTACCTTTATTATTTTCTTTGATTTGCTCTGTGAAATCTGGAAACCCAGTAGGTCCATGTGGATCAGCCCATGTTACCACTTCAGATCAACTGTGAATGTTGATGAATCATTCACTCTATTGTCTAATGTACTTTTTTCAGCATGATTCTCTGCCCACAGTTTTGAAGCTATTTGAAGGTATCCTTCATCAAAAATGTTCAGCTCTTTCAGGACAATCCTGCCATGACTGTTGGTGTTGGTGCAACTTTAGCTTTTTGAAAATTTGTCTTTTCTGCCATTTCTTTCCTAATAGAAAATTAATTGAGCTCATTGTACATCCTTCAAATCTTTAGATCTGTTAACAATCTTTTACTGCTCCTTTCACATTTTGTTCTGCTTCAGCTTCTTTCAGCTTCCTCATGCAAATAATAAAAATAAAATCAGCTACTTTCAGCTATTTCAGCTATTCTTTTAGCTGTTTTGTGCCCCTTTCAGCTTCTTTCTGCTAACTAAAACATTTTTGTGCTTCTAGCCTAGTATGCTCCTTTCAGCCTATTTCTGCAAGTTAGCCTTTTCTGCTATTTCAGCCACTATTTAGCTGTTTTACGCTAATTTTAGCATTTTCAGCTAATTCCACATTTTTTGCACCCATTTTATCTTTTTTGTCTACCTAATTCATCAAAAATGTGCTCTGTCCACTTTGGGCAGGATATTTAAGCTTTTTTTTCCGGCCTTTTTTTTAAGCTACTTTTCAGCAGTTTTTTGCTCATTCAGCTTAGTCATTAAGCTTAGTCAGATAATGTTCACTTTTGTGTACTCATTTCAGCTTCTTTCAGCCTAAACAAACATGTTATCTGCTTTCTTTTGCTAAGTTAAGCTTGGTTGACCTTTTCAGCTGGTACTTTTGAGCACTTTTAGCAAATTTCAACCGTTTCCAGATAAATTCAAGTTTTTTGTGTTAATGTCTGCTAATTTCTGCTAATTTCAGTTTATGCTCCTTTCAACTTCTTTCTGCTAGTTTCATTTTTTTCTGATATTTCAGCTACTATTTAGCTGTTTGTGTGCTAAACTTCACTTTTCAGCTAATTCCACATTTTTACCATACCATACCATTTTATTTATAAAGCACTTTAAACAGGAACAAGTCCACACAAAGTGCTGGACAAACAAACACGCAACAGGCAACACAGACAATGAAGTACAACACGAAAAACATAAAAACATTGCAGATCATAAATCAAACGATCCAATACAAATCAGCTGGCATTGAAAGCAATGGAGTAGTAGTGAGTTTTTAACCGGGATTTGAAAACCGAGAGGGAGGGGGCCTGTTTGATGAGCAGCGGTAACTCGTTCCAGAGTCTTGGGCCTGCTACAGAGAACGCCCTGTCACCCCTGCGCTTAAGGCGAGTTTCTGGAACTATTAAGAGTACCTGATCCTCTGACCTCAAAGCACGTGGAGGGACATATGGGTGTATCAGATCCGAGAGATAGGCGGGGGCGAGACTGTTCAGCGATTTGTAGACATACATGAGAATTTTGAATTGGATTCGAAGATGAACCGGTAGCCAGTGAAGGGAGGCCAAGACTGGTGTAATGTGCTCTCTTTTGCGTGTGCTGGTTAAAAATCGGGCAGCTGCGTTCTGAACCAGTTGTAATCGTGCAATGGTGGCTTGACTGACCCCAAGCAGAAGTGAATTGCAGTAATCAAGCCTAGATTTAATGAATGCGTGAATCACTGTCTCCATTTTTAGCTCATTTCAGCTTGTTCCACTTCCTTCTGATACTTTCAGCTAGATTTTTGCCTTTTCAGCTTTTCAGCAATTTTTTTGCTAATTTCAGCTTTTTAGCTAATTCACTAATCTGTGTGCTCATTTCTGTTTATTTAAACCTAAGTCCGCCAACATGTGTTCTTCCTGCTTTCTTCTGCCAACATAAGCTTGTTGTTCCATTTCAGCTACATTTCAGCATGTTTTAGCTAATTGCAGCTGTTTTTCAGCAAGTTCTACAGCAATAAGCATTCACACTGCATTTTCGCAGAAAATGCAATTGATCTAGTTGCAATCTGAGCTGAGAACAAAAGAAAATGACAGTAGAAATCTTCTGACCTTCCTTCTTGTCAGCTCTGGGTTCAGGCAGGATGCAGGAACAGAAGAAGGCCGCCAGGGGGAGCTCTCTCAGCTTCTCTCTGTATGCTGGAACACATTGAGGCAACAGCAGCTTAAAGAGGAGCCAGGAGCAGATGTCATGTTGTCAGCAGCACAGAGAACTTCTTACCTGTCACAGAGAACTTCTTACCTGTCACAGAGAACTTCTTACCTGTCAGAGTCATTCTGGAACTGTTCTTCATCCACGACCCGGTGCTGAGGTAGGATCTGGGCCTGAGGAAGACAACAAGCAGATCAGTGGATCCAGAAGAATGCTGCTGCACCAAACAGCACTGAGCAGAGGAACCCAGACAGAACCAGAACCATCAGAGTCCAGAACCAGAACCATCATGGTCCAGAACCAGAACCATCATGGTCCATCCGAACAGAGGAACACAGACAGAACCAGAACCATCAGAGTCCAGAACCAGAACCATCATGGTCCATCTGAACAGAGGAACCCAGACAGAACCAGAACCATCAGAGTCCTCTGAGGGTTGAAGTCACTCAGTCAGCAGGTCTTAAATGGTTCTGATCCAGTTTTGATCTCATGGGAGTTAGCTCGATCAGCAGAAGTGAATGGATATAAATTATATTAATCATTATTATTATTATTATTATTATTATTATTATTATTATTATTATTATTATGGATTATCCTCAGAGAGGCAATGTTCTGTTGGACCACAGCTGCATGACAGAAAACATCAACCTTTACAGAACCGGTCCAG
>JBBPBX010056597.1:0-19985 GCA_038048925.1 Garcialebias charrua
AGTGGAGGAGTTTAAGTATCTCGGGGTCTTGTTCACGAATGAGGGAAAACTGGAGCGTGAGATCGATAGGTGCAGCATCCGCAGTGAAGCGGGCGCTGTACCGGTCTGTCGTGGTGAAGAGAGAGCTGAGTCAAAAGGCAAAGCTCTCAATTTACCGATCGATCTACGTTCCCACCCTCATCTATGGTCATGAGCTTTGGGTTGTGACCGAAAGAACGAGATCTCGGATACAAGCGGCTGAAATGAGTTTTCTCCGCAGGGTGGCTGGACTCTCCCTTAGAGATAGGGTGAGAAGCTCAGTCATCCGGGAGGGACTCGGAGTAGAGCCGCTGCTTCTCCACATCGAGAGGAGCCAGTTGAGGTGGCTCGGGCATCTGGTTAGGATGCCTCCTGGACGCCTCCCTGGTGAGGTGTTCCGGGCATGTCCCACCGGGAGGAGACCCAGAGGAAGACCCAGGACACGCTGGAGGGACTATGTTTCTCGGCTGGCCTGGGAACGCCTTGGGATTCCCCCAGAGGAGCTGCTCCAAGTGGCTGGGGAGAGGGAAGTCTGGGCCTCCCTACTTAGGCTGCTACACCCGCGACCCGACCCCGGATAAGCGGAAGAAAATGGATGGATGGATGGATGGATGATTTTTTTTTGGGGGGTGGGGGGGTGTTGTTTAAAACCTTATTGTCCTTTTTGGCTGCATAAGTTATCAGGCTGCTTTCTTGTGGAACCACATTACAGCTTATATAAAAGAGAATGACACTCTATCTACTTTAAGATGATCTTTAAACTTTCCTTTTTGATAGGGTCTACACCTGTGTCTGGATCTGAATTAGATTTATGAATTGGACTTTTTTTCATAGGGCCCTGAAATGCTTTCAGTGAGAAATGGCACTAAAGAAACAAACTGAATAGAAACAAATTATTAAAGTAAAGCAACATGGGCGTAGCCAGGATTTGATGAGGGGCGGTTAGTTTAAAGGAAACGTGGACCTAAAAAACGCAACACGCCTCGGTGGTTCACTGGACACCTGTCGGGTTGCCACTCTAAGCTTTATCTTTACTCGGGTTCGATCCTCACTTGGTTTAACTTATTTTACGTTTGTCTTTTATTGGATAAAAAAAGGAGTTTGTACGGAAGGGTATTGCTCTCCTCCATGAAATATTTTTTGAGCTTATGTAGTAAAAACGTGATATTATGTAGTAAAAACGTGATATTATGTAGTAAAAATGCGATATTATGTAGTGAAAACGTGATGTTATGTAGTGAAAACGTGATATTATGTACAGGTAATGAAAACGTGATAAGTATAGATGTAGAAACGTACTTGTCCACATGGTGGTAGTAGTAGGCTTTTTTCCTGCATGGACAACTGGTAAAAAGAGTAAGAACAAGTTCGCCCGTACGCTGTTTTTAGCCTGCATGCTAACACGTAATGGCTGACTGTTTGAACAAACAGCTTGTTCTGTTTACTTGTCTGAACATCATTGAGGTATGTCAGAAGAACACCAAACCTGTCATGCTCCCTTTGGGTGTGGGTGTGTGTGTGCTGTGTGTTTATATACACACACACAGTACATATACAGCATACGGGCGAACTTGTTCTTACTCTTTTTACCAGTTGTCCATGCAGGAAAAAAGCCTACTACAGCCACCATGTGGACGAGTACGTTTCTACATCTATACTTATCACGTTTTCACTACATAATATCACGTTTTCACTACATAATATCACGTTTTCACTACATAATATCACATTTTCACTACATAATATCACATTTTCACTACATAATATCACATTTTTACTACATAATTATCACGTTTTTACTACATAATATCACGTTTTTGCTACATAAGCTCAAAAAATGGATGAGAGCAATACCCTTCCGTAAGTTTGTGTTATCACAAACTCCTTTTTTTATCCAATAAAAGACAAACGTAAAATAAGTTCAACCAGGTGAGGATCGAACCCAAGTCAAGATAAAGCTTAGAGTGGCAACCCGACGGGTTTCCAGTGAACCACCGAGGCGTGTTAAACGTTTCGACATTAGCGGCGTCTCCATACCTTCTCTTTCCACCTCTCTTGACAGAACTTGTGTTTTGTGGGAGTTGTATGCGGGACTTCATAGGCAAAGTGGGAGGTTCGTTCGAACCCCCCGAACCCCCCCTCCCTGCGCGTGTGAGCAACAATGTTTGAAATGAACCCTTTTTGGAACATTTAATGTAATTCTAAAAAAGCTAAGTCTGGTCCTCTGGACATTCAAAAAAATAAAAAAAAGCAAAAAATAAATAAATAAATAAAATAAATCAATGTCCAGAGGACCAGACTTAGCTTTTTTTAAATATTCAAGCTGGATTATTGAGCATGCATCAGGGTATTTAATGTAATTGTTTATTTAAAACCTTTTTCAGGGAGTCACACATTGTTTTATTATAACCACAATCTCAGTCAGTCAGTTCTTATTCCATTTGTAGCGTGCAAAGTTGATGCAGAATAAGATACGTTTTGGTTTGGGTGCCAAAATCATTTTTGTGGTATTTGAAGCAATTTTCTTGTCCATTATGGGATTCTAGTTAAGCTTGTTTGGAATTAGCTGTAGAAGTTGACTTATTGTACTGTCAAATCCTAATTTAAGGATTTGGATGAAAAATGTGGCGGTACAACAATTGCACTCAAACTCATTGTGATTGATGCAATATTAGTTGTTTTTTAACAGCACAATATCTTGGATAAGTTTACATTTTGGCCAAAGTTTGCAGTTTGCATGGGCTTTTTGTGTTATGTCATCTACAAAGTACTGTAAATGCTTATGGATACATTTTAATCTAAACTTACATTACTTCTAGGGATCTTCAATATATCATCCTTTTTATGATAATGTGAAGTCTTGTATTTGATGCATAAATCATTCTTTTGAAGTGAGTATGACTTGAAAAGCAAAGACTGGAATAAAGCGAGAGACTGTTCTTCATCTTCAGGCCATCAATCAGCAGCAGAACGACATGGATCATCTGGACTGCAGGCTCCGTTCAGCTACATTTACTGCCAACACTTGGATTCCAGATAAAAATGAATGTTTGCACCAACGTGAGGTGCTGTTATGTGCATACTGTAAATGTTATGACATCAGTTTTTATAGTGTGCTCAGTTTACCGCATTTGTACTGCAGCGTTTTAAACCATTGTTGGGTCTTTTGCCCCGTTTTTGAGGATGAGAGTTTGTTAAAATGCCTGTTTAGATGTATTCTGTTGGTATAACATCATTATTACCAGCTGAAAGAAGGTGAAGACAGAATGTTAATGTTCTCTGTGTGTATGTTTGTGCCTTTGTGTGTTTTTCTTTTAGTAACATATCTCATAACGTCTCATAAACCACAGGAGACGTTTTAGTGAAACTTGCAGAATGCAGTCATATGTTAAACCACGACTGTTTAACATTTGGAGTCAACCCAGTTTAAGATGGCCGTCACATCTCGCAGTATTGCATCTAATTTTGTTTTCATGGTTTAACTGAAATGGCTACAACGCCACTATTTCTCAACATAAGATTATCATAGTCCAAAACTCTGGCATCAAAGGCCTTCCACTATTTATATTTTACTTAAAAAACGTTGAGTATTGTCATTACAGCTCAATGCACATGAACATGCACTTTATACCCACATATGCTGCAGGTCATGCAGGTACCTGTGCTGTGGGGTGGCCCTGTGACTGTGAGGGCTACATAAAATCCTAGGATTATTGTAAAAAGGAGGTTTAAAGAGTAGACATAAAGAGAGAGGTAAAGAATTGTCAACTAGTTTCCCATTTCACAGATAACAGTACTGATTATGTGATGTGCAGAAAACAGAGCAGTTGACAAGATTAAATACACATAGAATGACTGTTTGTTTTCATTCATTCAAGATTTATTTAAATAGATAAATTGCAATGAGCCACGGAGACTCGTTTACAAGTGAGATCTGTTTGGACAGACAATAAGTGGCGAAAGTGACAACATAGACTTTGGAGACAAAAACATCCTAACGTGCTCTTAATATTTGGCTGAAGGTCAGCAGCATGATAATGACAACAATCTTGCAACAACAAGCACAATTCATTCATTCATTCAACCTTTATTTATACAGGCTAGCCTCGTATGACAATGACGTAGATGTTCTGTGTGTGTGTGTGTGTGGGGGGGGGGGGGGGGGTTCAAAGACGGTGAGCATGTCCAGAGACAACACACAGAGGCACTGCAGGGTTCAGATAAAATCACTCAGTTCAAATAGTTCCCTCTGGAGAGCTCTGTACATATTTGGAGGGTGTTGAGGATGGCCAAGGACAAATCCAAAGAGTCCTGAAATAATGACAGAATGTTTGTTCAGCTGGACCCCTCTGATTAATCTGTGGACTTCCTCAGTAGGAGAGGAGAGATGGATAGAGCATCAGATTCACAAAACTTCAAAGCAAATTAAGACAAGATGGCCTGTCAAGATCAGTCAGGGAGCCGAATTCAGATAAACACGGTTGTTTTGGGGACAGGCAGAACTTTTACTGACTTCTACCTTGAGTCTGTGTCAGTCCACTTGGTTCTGAAATGTCCAAATTAAATGGCCACACCAATGGACCATGCCTGAGAGTAATCCCCAAGATCTGATCCATCCTTCCAAAAAGGATTTGAGTCTGGGTGCTCGAGGCATACCGTAAGTCAAGCCATCCAATAAGGCAGGTAGCCTGACCAGGTCCAAATTTGTTGCTGACGACTTCCTTGATTGTAGATAAACCAGGAACCAGCCAAATCCAAAAAGCAGGAAACCAGTTATCATTAATCCAATTATAATGTGTCCTTAAAATACATGAAATACAGCAGAGATAGACATATCACCAAGTCTTCCAAGTTGATGAAATATCCAGCTGCATGCCAACAGGGCAAATTGGCTCACCCGAAACCTGTCCTCTTCGAAGAAATGTTACCAATTGTGTTGAAGGACCAACTGAACAAACCCATAGCAAAACTAAGATTCAGAAGATTTGTAGAAGAGAGGCTCTGAAGCAGTTTCACAGACAGGACAGAGCAAAGCAAAGCGGAGAGGGAGAGGAGGAGTAATGTATCTGCCCTTGACAAGAGCAAGTGTTGAAAGTAGTTCTTACAATAAGCTTTTTATAATTTTTCCTTAAAAAAGTCAAAAGTAAATGTTGAATTTGAAGAGGTACATAATAAAAATGTTTACTAGAATGGGAACTGGGCAGCTGTGGCTGAGTGGTTGGAGCAGTCGTCCTCCAATGGGAGTGTTGGGGGTTCAATTCCACCAGTAGTCAAATGCTGAAGTGTGCCTGGGCAAGACACCAAACCCCTCATTGCCTTCAATGTGTGTCCCATTGGTGCATGAATGTGATCTAAAAGCACTTACCGGTAGTCTTTGTGCAGATGGTAGAGTGCTGTATGAATGGGTAAATGAGAACACATATGGTAGTGTAAAGTGCTTTGAGTATCTTGATAAGATAGAAAGATGCTATGTAAGTAGCTATATAAGTACGGTCCACTTACCATTTACCATTTACTAGAAACAAGTTTGCTCAAGTTTAAAAGCAGATAATTTGGCTGTACATCCAACCCACCTCACAACCGCAGACCGCATGTAACAACACCAGGTGGGGTATAAAAATACACACAGCACAAAAGATTGTAACTCAAGAAAAAAAATGGTTTTGGTGGTGGGGGAGTGTAACTAACAGTTGCCATTCTACCCCCCACCCCTCTTTGGTGGAGTCCCTGGTATGAAGTAACCCTTGCCCTTTAAGTGGTTTCAGAAAGTGGATGGCCAAATGGCAGGTACTGAGTTACCGTAGTTGTGATTTGTAACTTCTCCCCTGAATGTAAACACAAACTTTGTGTCTGAACCCCATTGATTTCTTGTGCACCATAGCTATTGTTCAGCACGTTTCAATTTTATTGCTTTTTAAATCATTTTTGCACCTCTAAACATGTTCACAAGTTTGCCAGTTGAGATTCTTTTTAAAGCTTCCTCAAAGCTATTTTTCTTGTTCAGCTTCTGAAATCATATTTAAATTAAGTAACATTAATCCTCCTCTAATGAATGTTTTTTTTTAAGTGGATGTCTGCTCCTAAGGGCAACTGAGTTGGTACTGTTTCAACTCACTTGGATGACCAGATGGCATTTGTCCTTTTTATTGTAAAACTGCAAGAACAACTTTTAGAACTTCTGAATATGAAAATAATACTAAAAATAAAAAGTGCATCAATAACAGCTTGTTTATGTGTGACAGAATCAACCTTGTGGTGCAGTGAACCTCAGATATGTTTAGCTCCAAGTAGCTCAGTGGAGTTTCCCAGCTGCAAATTTAAATTTAATTCACTCAGCCGGAACGCCAAGAAATTATGTTGTGCATGCACATAAATCACATAATGAGTTGTAAATTTGAATCACAAGACTTGAATATGAAAATGACCTCATGACTGTTGGCAAGATGGTTTCATGCACACAGATTCCCACGCATCTTTGAGTGGATTTAGCATTGCACCACAAAAAAATATATAAATAAATAAATAAAAGAAGCAATTACACAATCCCTTTCATTTATTTAGAGAAAAGTTAGTTTAGACACTGAGTCAATGGTTTAGGAGTCTTCTGTTTTCTTTTAATGGCCCTTCTGCTTCTGGCTGAGACTTGTTGGACAACAGTATTTAACATGACAGGACTCATGCTTTTGACTAATGTTCAAAAAGAAAAATAAGAATAACTTTCTGAAACAACTTGTTCCAACACATTTATGGCAATCGGTACAAGTCAAGCAAAGTTCAAATGTTAAAGACAATTTAAAATGTATAATTACGTGAAGAAATGCATATAATGCCATAGATTTCCATGTCAAACTTTTGGAGGTCATTGTTATGACCTGAGATTGTTTGCTTGCATGACACTGTACAGTTGCAGGTTGGCGATTTGCTCGCCCAGCTATGCCAGACCACATCTGGCTCCTTCCAGCAGACATACCTCCACATCCTGGTTGGACTGTTCATCTCCTCCTTCATTCACGGAAGAGCCTCGTCTACTTAAGTCCAGCTCTCTGTTGGTGGGCATGGCTGTTTTAATCACAGCAGCTCATCACTTTATATGGGTGTCTTAGTTTAGTAAAATAGTTGACCTTGGTTTGGTTGATGCTGTTAGAAATGTGAATGTATTTATTGCCAGGTCTAGTTTAAAACTTGTGACCAAGGCTATTGTTCAAGGTCTGTCTTTGATAACTGTTAACTTTGTAAGTTTCTGCAGATAGGCCCATGACTCTTGTGGAAATCCTTGTTTTGATTTGTGTAGTTTTGGTTTAAGGTTAAATGCTTTCCCTTATAATTACCATACTTTTTGCAATATAAGTCACACCTTTTGGCATAAATTAGCATGCCCTGCGACTTATTTACATTCCCCCCATATTTATAACCCAATTTTTGGTTGAGATCTGACGATTTAATTAATTCCAACATGGAAAATAGTGAACACTACCATTTTCAGCCACTAGAGGGCACTTGACTAATATGGCAAGCCACATGACTCATTAATAGGTAAAAGTGGCTATTAATGAGACACTTGGCTTGCCATATATACCACCTTTGTTTCACTCAGGAACTCCTGGAGCAAATGTCAAATCAGCTGCATTTCGCCGCACCGCCCAGGCGAAATGCAGCTGATTTGACCATTAAATTGAATTTATTAAGGAAAATTGAGACTGAGACACACCTTTGCTATTATTCTGAGCAAACAATTGATTTTAAGTGTTAATCTTGTTAAATTCTTGTTAAAGACCTCCCGTGCACGCTTCCGCAGCAGCCATTTGGCATCCAATCGATTTTTGGCACAACACATTTCCGGGTTGTCAGCGGTGATGCATAACAAACACAATGTCAGCGGTGAATTAATAGATGCAAATTATACGGTGAAGCAACGCATTTATGGTTTTTTCCCCCCACTTTATTAGACAGATTTGGAGTGATGCAACTTATACGGCAGCAAGTGCGGTATTTGTTTCTTTGCAAAGGTTGTACTAGTAGTTAATTTCCTTCTTATTTCATAGTTTGTTTTTCCAAAGAACTGTAACTTTTATTTAAACAAAGTTTCAGTTAAATACATATACTGTACTTGTAGTTGTTGGTTAACGTATCATTTTATTTGTATTATTTGATGGTGTTAAATGTGTAAAATGTTTGGGAACTGTTTTTGTTACCCTCGTTTTCTTCATCTGACTAAGTTGGGTCGAAACAACCATCTTATGGCAAAAAGGTTTGTAAAAATGTTTTTCCCATTTTGATTGAACTTTGTAATTGATGTTATGCACAATTATATGTACAACATATATCATTTAACATTTCATAGTGTTTGTGCTGTGAAGATGTGTGCTGCAGATAACTCAACAACTACCACATCAAATTTTGGCTCAACATTGACAGTTATAGCCTTTTTTGTGTTGGATAATGTATTCTGTAGTGCACATCCTAAACTGGATAGACACCCACAGTATATCTAACCGGTTGCTGCTGTATATATTTGACTGCACTCTAAAAGGTTTCATTAAATTCTATTAATCGTTTTATGAAATATTTAGCTAACACACAAACAAGCTTGGCTCTAAAAATCAATGCTAAATCTTCAAGCAAATATCTCGTGCAAAATGCAGGACTTCCAATATGGATTATAAGCCGGACTAAGCGAAACTAAAACATTTTGACAAATTTTTGAGAGTCGTGTACCACATAAAATCGGTTCGAGGTCAGTAAGCACAGCCAGAATTAATACATGAGGTGCACCAGATTATATATCTCTCTGTTGATTTTTGAGTAAATTAAAGGATTTTAATAGCACCTTATACTGTAGTCTGAAAATTATGGTAAAACACAAAGACGCTGAACTTAAAGGGATACTAACGTGACACAATGATTCGTTCCACCTTAGACACAATGTGATTGGGATTGGGCACAGGTGAAGCAGGAGCTGGCAACATGAGGGGAGAAGCACCGGGCGCAGGAAACACAAGTACCGGTACATAATCACAAGAATGTAAAGAAATGACACAAGACAGAACTCAGACTCTAACGCTTTAGAAGGATATCATGATTATTTCCTGGAAGTTTCATTAGAGTCTGTCCAAAGGTCCAAGATATATTTTACTAACAGAAAAACAGCATTGATTCCAAATGATTGATGGCAAAATGTTGAACAAATACTTTGCAAAACATATTAAAGGGGACCACACATGCAAAATTCACTTTTTAATGTTTTTTTTACTCAACTTTGGGTATTTACTTCATAAAAAAACAGTCCTAGTGCCAAAAAAATGCACCCAGTGGTTTATTTATTCTAAGTAGATTTATTTGTCTGTGATAGAAACGCTTCGTTTCTCACTTCCTGCGGTTTGTGACGTCACAAACCGCAGGACAACCCACACCAAACCTGAGTCCAGCCCCTCACCTAGCAACCCCTGGTGCGGCTCAACCCACTTCAGTATAAAAGACGTCATGGTTGCCGAGCAGTTTTGGAGCTGACCCGGCGGTCATTTATTTATTTATTCATTTATTTAGCCCCCGGGGGGCTAGGGGCTTGCCCTGCTCCAGCCACGCAGCACATCTTGAGTAAAACCAGAATGTTTTATTACCTTGTTTGAACTCTGTCTCGTTGAAACTGTGCACACACACACTCTCGCGGGGCGACAGTCTGAAACGTACAAGCACCACTGATCGATATACTTTTCAGATTAGCAATTTATTTATTTTAAGAATACCTTTCACTTCATCAAAATCTAATCAAAACTCCAGCGTTCTAAAAGTAGGTGGTTGTATTTGTTTCTTATACGATGAAGGACTGTTTTTGCTCACTGCCAGCTTGGGTCTGTGAGATAAATGGTTGGTGTGGCACCCAAAGGACTGGTGTTCGCTTCCCGGCCATGGCATCTTTTTTTGTTTGTTTGTTTGTTTGTTTCGGAGAGATTGGGTGAGGGCTGCAGGGAGCTGCTGGCTTTTGAGGGCCGTGTGGGTCCGGTGACGGTCAGAGGTTGCCTCATACGGATAAAGTGGCAGGGGAATCGGACTTGGGATCCGAAGGACCCAGGTTCGAACCCCGGCCACGGCACACCTTGGGGTGTCTATGAGTGCACATCTATTTTCCCCAGCTCCCCGGGCGCTGACTACGGCTGCTCACTGCACCACCACCACCTGGTGGTAGTTGGGTTAAATGCAGAGACCAATTTCGTCTTTCAAGTATGGGGACATACACAGATGACAAAAATGTGACATTTATTTATTTATTTATTTTATTAACTGGAAACACGGTGAACTTTGTGTGTGTCTGGATTGGATGTACAGCCGCGGATCGAAGCGCCGCATGCAACTAGCGGAGCTACGCGGGCTGTTTGTTACCGAAGGAGGAGGAAGAGCTAATTTTAGCCTCGGATTCGGGAGGGCATGATAAAAGGAGCAGCTAATGGCGGCGCGCACAAACAGCTTTCGGTAAGTTATCTTAAGCTAGCACTAACAGTAAGTAAAACGAGTAATAAAAAAAGCTAATTTTAAAACAACAACAGATTTGAGATACTGGCTGTTTCAGAGGGCGGAGTTAATGTAAACAGAGTTTTGACGGGCGTGGACTTCAGACCTCATTATCATAAACAGGTCGTTTAGAACGGAAGTTAGAAATGGCAGAATTAAAAAGGGTATAATTTATTATCTAAGAATTATTTTGTGTATTAAATTGAATGAACAGGGTCTGGATAGCACACAGACATACCATAAAAATAAAAATAAAACCATCTGAGGTCCCCTTTAAAGCTCAGAATACATATGGGGAATCAGTCTTAACTATAAGTACAGCAACTTTTAGGTAAATATCTGAAAAATTGACTTTAATGCTTTTCTTTTTGTAAGAGGGACACACATGCACCCAGGTGAATATATTTTTGTTCACCTTTACATTTTGGGAATGAATAAAAAATAAAAAGAGCAACATCACTACAAAAGTTTTTTTTTTTTTTTAATAAAACAAAATAATATGAGTCAACACTTCATACTGATAGTCCCTGGGAAACTGATATTTGGACATATTGACTGTGCTGTAATGGTGATTTTAAAATTAAGTGAGTATAACATTTTTTGTCAGTTTGGCAAAGTTACTGCTTGTTCAGTAAAAATATAATCCAGCTCAAATGAGGCAGATAATTCTCTAAAATAATACCCTGATGCATGCTCAATAATCCAGGTAGAAAAATCTAAAAAAGCTAAGTCTGGTCCTCTGGACATTCAAAAAACAAAAAAACAAAACAAAGCAATCAGTCTTATATCGGGGAAACTAAACAGCCACTGGCCAAAAGGATGGCCCAGCACAGAAGATCAACATCATCAGGTCAGGACTCTGCAGTCTACACTCATCTCCAGGCCAGCGGTCACTCTTTCAGGGATGAAGATGTTCACATCCTTGATAGAGAGGAACGATGGTTTGAGAGAGGAGTAAAGGAGGCCATCTTTGTGAAAAGAAACCGCCCATCATTAAACAGGGGTGGAGGCCTCCGAGTTCAACTGTCCCCCTCCTACAATGCTGTGATTGCTGGTATCACTCAGCCCTCTGTGAATAGCAAACAACCATCAGGGTGCTAACGATCCATTGTTAGGCTGATGGTCCTCCTTGATCATGTGAGCAGCTGGTTTCAGGCTGTCATCAGCCAACTGGTTGTGTAACACTGTGAGAGGGTGCTATTTATAAGACTGAGCTGAACCCAGCACCTCAGACTGAGGAAGTCTTTCGGACGAAAGACGAAACGTTTCTACAATTTTTTGCTTTGTTTTGTTTTTTTGTTTTTTGAATGTCCAGAGGACCAGACTTAGCTTTTTTAGACTCTAAAATAATCTTGGTTTCCTGCCGGGTTGATCTCCGATCTTAGTCCTTAGTTGACCTCGTTTAAGAATCTAGTTTAGAAATTCTGACCAAGTTTCATCATAAAATGCACAAACTTTTTAACTTTTGTTACTTCTAATTGTTTTGAAATATACAAAGTAGTGCAGCAAAGAAATGGGTGGTATAAAGGAGTATTTCAGAGTGTGTTTAGTGTTTCAGCTGCTCGAGGTTTTCTCTCAGCAAAGGGTCACTGACAGACTGAGCTTTTTCCAGAATTTTGATTAATGGCCAGCCTTCAGGTAAACACAAACACACAAATAAAGTCCATGTGGCTCAGAGAGGCCTGATTAGTGGGGCCACACACATTACTAAAAAGGAAAAACAAGTTTCTATCCTCAGGCAATAAGACTGATTAATGCTCTCTAGTTACTGCTTCACATTCCAGTGAACTCAATAAGTAAACAGCAAACAAGTCCTGCATATCTTTCACATTCAAATGTTCTGTTATTTGCACATTTGTGGCCACATTTATGGAAATTAGCTATTGTTTGTGAATGGCATTGACTGGAGACAGGAGAATCTTCTTGAACTGATTACTTATTTTCTGACCAAGAAAGCTTTGAGGGATCTGACCTTTAAGTTTTTGCCATGCGGTAAGGATGATGACGATTGCCACCTGTTGTCCTGGTGAAGTTTCCAGTGTCTGGTTGTGATTTGGCTGATTAGAGCTCATCAGACTGCTGCACATAAAGAGGATCCGGTTGATTAATGATGCTCCAATAGTGCATTAATCAGACACATCTGACAGCAATGCTGTAACTTCTCTGCCTCAAAGCTTAGTCGGAACCATACTCTACCCCCCACAACATGGAAGGATCAAAAAGTATATGGTTTCAGGAAAATGTAGATTGCAATGCTTTTTGTAGGCTTGGAACTTCACAGTGAAATTTGCCTCCCAAGTTTAAACTGTTTCTAGATCCATCTAAGTTTACCAGTGCTTACTTTGATAATACATTTCAGGTGCAATGATGGAATTATCTTACAATTATTATACAATTATTGCTCTCAACAGAGAGCAAACTGTGAATTTTTAATGGTAAAATGTCACAGCGGGATGTCTTAAAATGTGGCGTTCCACAAGGATCCCTTTTGGGTCCATTGTTTTTCTCATATACATTAGTTGTCTACCAAAAGTGTCTAGTATTTTGTCAACTAACTTGTTTGCTGATGATACCAATCTTTTTGACAGTAACCTTGACTCACTCATTGATAAGGCAAATAATAGGCTCATTCAATTTGCTCAATGGTTTCAGTTAAATAAACTAACACTTGATGTAAAATAATAATAATAATCTAATTTCACTTTGCTTGTAAGTCAATTTGGGGCTTTTATGACCTCTCCTGCACATTTAGTTTTTGTATTTTTCCTTATGTGTGTTGTTTCTTTTTTGTGCAAACAATAAAATAACAAAAATAACAAATAACTAATGAGTATTTGTTTTAAAACATCCATGAATATTCTATTTGGACATCATGTACCTTCTGACAGCAGTCTCATTTCTACACGTCTCAGATGGAATTGGTCCAAATTCTTCTAAATAAATATTCTCCTAAACAACTCAGTAACCATTCAGATTTCTGATATATCGTGTTATTTTCAAGCAGTAAAGAGACAAACACAGTGCTAACTGTTGATGATCTTTCCTGAGTGTCTAAAAACATGGACAGGCTTGGCCCGCCTCTCTATTTCTTTCTGAAGGATTTATGACTCTCTTTGTTCTGTGCTCAATCTTTAAATAATTGCACGTCAGATTCAGAAGGACCAGACTGAGATGTTTGGCCAAAATAAAGGCCTTGTCATGCAGCTGAAATGTCCGAAGGGAGAAAAAATATATACAAAGAAAAGCAAGCAAAATAAATCAAACGATTCTGGAAGGAGCCAATCAAGATGGCTGTCACAGCCAATTGATCTTAAAAATCACAAAAATGGCTATAGCTCAGTCAATCTTACAAGTATTGACCAAAAATTATGTGTGGTAGAAGCTCAGACTGATTCAGTCACATATTCTGAGCTATAACATGTGCCAGATATTTGTTTAAAACATTGGTCATGAATGCTGGTGAAGATTGTCAGTCGTCCAGGACATGATAAAATAAAAAGGTGTTCAATACAGAACAACTGGACTTTTTTTGTAACAGAAGACGTTTCGCTTCCCATCCGGGGAGCTTTATCAATTCAATGAGCAGACTGTGAGAGAGTGAAGTTATAAAACAGGCTGAGCCACTGACACACACCAACCTATGTAAATTGGAAGCTAACACACACACATACTTGGGATAACACGTACCTGTGACCCATTCAAAGTTCAGCGTGTGGAAACAGAGCTTACGGAAAACATACACACATCCTACTGTATGTAAATTGTCAAATCACACCTCACACATTGATAGCAGGGACCTCTCAAAGTCGTGTTAGTCTGGGAATCAACCCCAGGGCCACACTATAAGTTTAGAAAGTTGGAATCTGAGACCTCCTCCTCTGTTTAACAATGGTTTCTCCCGTTTTACATAAACAGCTTCCTTCACACCCCTCTCAAACCACCTGTGCTCTCTGTCCAAAATATGTACATTCTAGTCCTCAAAAGAGTGTCCCTTGTCCGTGAGGTGGAGGTGAACAGCTGAGTTTTGATCAGAGGAGGTGGCTCTCCTGTGTTAGGACCAGTGATGGGTTTTACTGCCATAGTTTTAGTTTACATGTCTTATTTTGTATTATGCACATTCTTTTGTTATGACTCTTATTTTGAAAGGCAAAAGTAGGAAGTGCTTTCCAGCATGTTGCTAGGCAACCAAAGAAAGAAGTTGTACCGTACTGCTATGAAGACATGATATTAGCAAGTAGCTGTACAAAAGTAATTTAAGTTTAAGAAGTTCTTTATTACTCTCATTTCTACCTCAAAAGGAAGGGTCAGCCAGCGAGGTATTTATATGTTATATCATTTTTATGTCAAGATTGTATTCATGACACCGTCTCACTTAAGTTTATGTTGTATTTTTAGTTCGACGGTAGTGTTGGTGTCAGTGACAACGAAAGTGAAGTGTAATAAGAAGATTTACATTAAAACTGACTACACACTAGCAGTACAACGAATTCATTAATGCTGTAAAGAAGAGGTGGAAGTGACAGTCGAACTCGATGACAAAGTCAAACTTGATGACAAAGAAAAGGAACGGAGCTGCATGAATGCCCTGACCTCTGGTGGCGACATTGCGTCATTGCACCAAAGACCAACGGCTGCAAATGTTAACGGACACATTTCAACTGCTGCTTCTTCATAAAGACGTCCAGAAGCCAGACATTTAAGTTCATGTTTGGAAAGTGACACAAGGAAGGAGTAACAACAAGGAACTGTGTGAAGCTTGACAACAGCAGCACAACAAGTTAACAAGAAGGGAAGTAATGCAACAAAGCTCAAGCCAGTGTATCTTGATAGACCAGTTCATAAAACTGTGTTGTTACTAGAAGCAGAGTAAATGCTAAAATGTAAATACTGTATATTTTATTGTAATGTTATATGTTTGAAGTGAAATCACAATAGGTTAGTGATTTGGTGGGAGTTTTACTGCCATAGTTTTAGTTTACATGTCTTATTTTGTATTATGCACATTCTTTTGTTATGACTCTTATTTTGAAAGGCAAAAGTAGGAAGTGCTTTCCAGCATGTTGCTAGGCAACCAAAGAAAGAAGTTGTACCGTACTGCTATGAAGACATGATATTAGCAAGTATCTGTACAAAAGTAATTTAAGTTTAAGAAGTTCTTTATTACTCTCATTTCTACCTCAAAAGGAAGGGTCAGCCAGCGAGGTATTTATATGTTATATCATTTTTATGTCAAGATTGTATTCATGACACCGTCTCACTTAAGTTTATGTTGTATTTTTAGTTCGACGGTAGTGTTGGTGTCAGTGACAACGAAAGTGAAGTGTAATAAGAAGATTTACATTAAAACTGACTACACACTAGCAGTTCAACGAATTCATTAATGCTGTAAAGAAGAGGTGGAAGTGACAATGGGAATAACGGAGTTACAAATAAACGGCGTTACAAACGGAGTTATTTTTTTCATTAACGGGTAATCTAAGTAGTTACTATGTCTATCGTTACAACGCCGTTACCGTTACATTCACTAAATGTGGGTACGTTATTTAACGTTGTCTTCCGCGCTGGCTCTCGTAAACTGTTTACTTTATTTTCCCCCTTGGTAAGGGAGGGTAGGAAGGGGAGGGAGCAGAGGCGAGGGAGGGGCAAAACAATAAGAATGCTGCTGATTGGCTAATGTAGAGTGTCAGGCAGAGGTCAGCCAATCAGATGTTTTGTTGTTCAGTTCACTCTCAAACCACAAGCCGCAGGCTCGCTGCTTCAAATCTGAAAAGTCCGGCAGCAATGGCGAGTCTGGAGGGAAAGTTGGCGTTTTCAAAGTGGAAATACAGAAACTACTTTACTCTCCTTGAGGTAAAAGGCAAGAACGTGCATGTGAAGTGTACATTATGTCCCGGAGAGAAGTGTACGTCCGTCGTAATCTGATCTGACAAGCATCTCTCACAACTGCTCAGGTAATTCAGATTTTCAGTACTGTTTTAAAAGTACTTCATATTGTTAAAATGGTTATTTTGTTTGTAAGAAAATACTTGAAGAACCAGTTGTGTGAGGGTTTGATTTTATTTTACACTACAAAGCACTTATTTTAACTGTTTACTTTTATTTCTAAGAAAACACTTGAACAGTACAGGGTGTGCATAGAGCTGAAAACACAATTGTTATATTATTTTGTTAACCTGTATTTTGTAATGAAGAAAAAACTTGAAGTATAGTATGTCAACCAGTCATGTTCTGTTGAGGTGCTGTAAGCATTTCTACTTTAAATTCGTAGATATATCTAAACTTAAACCAACCAAACAAACAATAGTTACTTTCCCTGGTAACTAATTACTTTTATAGGTGAGTAATTCAGTTACTAACTCAGTTACTTTTTGGGAGAAGTAACTAGTAACTATAATTAATTGCTTTTTTAAAGTAACATTCCCAACACTGGTTAGGACATTCTTTTGTGAATGGGCTGCTTGGTTTCTCTAATGTAGAGGTCTGGACAGTCCTCGCACACAGACCAGTATCTTCTGTTTGACTCTCACCACCATCCACTGTAACACAAACTTTCTGTCATCAGAACTTTACAGAATCGAGCCGAACACATCCCCACGAAGACAGAAGGGAAGAAAAAGGAACAGAAACACATAGAAAATCTCTTCAATCATGGGCTTTTGTCAAGTCAGCGAGGACATTTTCTAAACACAATAATGAACTGAGAAAGGAGAACAGACGAAAAAACATTGTCATCCCTTATGTAGCTGGAGTATCAGAGAATTTCAGAAGGATTTTTAACAAACACAACATCCCAGTACATTTCAAACCCAGCAGGACAGAGGCTGGTTCACCCTAAGGACAAAACCCGTACACACAAACAGAGTGGTGTAGTGTACGCGGTCCAGTGAAGCGAGGACTGTCCAGACCGCTACATTGGAGAAACCAAGCAGCCCATTCACAAAAGAATGTCCCAACACAGGAGAGCCACCTCCTCTGGACAAAACTAAGCTGTTCACCTCCACCTCACGGACAAGGGACACTCTTTTGAGGACCAGAATGTGCATATTTTGGACAGAGAGCACATGTGGTTTGAGAGGGGTGTGAAGGAAGCTGTTTATGTAAAACGGGAGAAATCATCGTTAAACAGAGGAGGAGGTCTCAGATTCCAACTTTCTAAAACTTATAGTGCGGCCCTGGGGTTGATTCCCTGACGTTTCGCACCTGATGAGAACAGAGGAGCCTCGTTTGTGAATTAGACTAACAAGACTTTGAGAGGTCCCTGCTATCAATGTGTGAGGTGTGATTTGTCAATTTACATACAGTAGGATGTGTGTGTGTTTTCTGTAAGCTCTGTTTCCACACGCTGAACTTTGAATGGGTCACAGGTACGTGTTATCCCAAGTATGTGTGTGTGTTAGCTTCCAATTTACATAGGTTGGTGTGTGTCAGTGGCTCAGCCTGTTTTATAACTTCACTCTCTCACAGCCTGCTCATTGAATTGATAAAGCTCCCGGGATGGGAAGCGAAATGTTTTCTGTTACAAATAAAGTCCAGTTGTTCTGTATTGAATGCCTTTTTTGATTGGTCATGAACAATTTAGAGTCATCTCTGCTTGTCTGTACTCTTCGCATGTGACAGCTTGTGAAAATGCATGAGAGCGCATAAAGTTATTTTCAAAGATAACCAAAATGGCAACAAGTTGTTAATTCTCAACATAAAATGATCTTAATTTAAAACTATGAGTTTAAAGGTGGTGGGTGAAAATGCATTTCTTCACGGAATGAATGTCTTTCAGTTTAGCTTGTAAGAAACCTTGACGTTTAGTGGCAGTAAAATGGTTTACATATTTAAACAGTTGCTACTCATTTAAGACCAGCTCACAACAAAATAAAACAAACAACAAAATACATTCTGTAACAGTGTTAATTTTGTCGACTAATTATTTTCGTCGACTAAATGTTTTCATTGATTTGTCGACTAAAATTAGACTAAAACAAAAAAAATTCTGATGACTAAGTAATGACTAAAACTAAATGATGTTTTAGTCACATGACCCCAAAAATACACTACACGCGGCTCCGCTCCGCTCCGCTCCGCAGGTCGCAGCTGAGCGAGTCCAAAGTCCACTGCCTCCGCTCAGCTCAGGTCCGCCTGGATGCGCCGCTCCAAGACGCATGCGCGGGAATTGCGAGATTGCGCGATAAATCAAGTGATAAATAATGAAGTCAGAACAAAACAATTCATTCGGTGGAAGAAGGAGAACAACAGTAAAGGCTGCCTTGATCTTCTCTCGTAAATAAGCGACAGGACATGGTTTGAGCAACAGGAAGTGATGTTTACATTTCAGAATAAAATACTTTTTTATTTATTTATTTCTTGTATTGCGTTATTAGGTGTAGTCATAGTCATAAATATAATAGTTTAGTCATAGAATAGTCATAAATGATAGTTTGACAGCATTTTTGTACAAATAAATCCGTATAGAGCTAGGATTAGTCCGCCCGTGGTGATTTTATTTTGTAAATACGGAAGTTGTGCTCGTTCCTTTTCCTGTTGGTGCGACGTAATCTTCAAAAGTTGACTCCGGCACAGCTCCGTCATCCGGCAGAAATAGAAAAATTTCTAATTTTGACGGACTGCCGTCCGCTCGCCGCAGCTCACCGCCGCCGTGCGGAGCCAGTGTACTTTATCTCATTGATTATAATGGGTGCGTATTTGCTGCGGAGGTCGGACCGGAGCGGGGCGGAGCTGCAACGCGTGTAGTGTATTTTTGGCGTAAGACTAAAACTAAATTAAAAATAGCTGTCAAAATTAACACTGGATTCAAGTACTGCTTGTAGTTTTACTGTTAAAAGCAAGGTTAGACAAATAATGTTTGAAAAAAGTTTTATTTGTTGTTGTATGTTGCATATTAATATTAAAGGAGACCACATATAGGTATTTAAATTTTTTATGTTATGTCTGTGTGCTATCTTGACAATATTAATTCATTTTAATACACAAAATAATTCTTAGATAATTAATTATACCCTTTTTAATTCTGCCATTTTTAACTTTCGTTTTGAACGACCGGTTTCTTGAAGTCCACGCCCTTCAAAGATCTGTTTACGCCCTCTGTAACAGCCAGTATCTGTAATGTGTTGTTGTTTTAAAATTAGCTCTTTTTTTATTACTCATTTGACTTACTGTTAGTGCTAGCTTAAGATAACTTACCGAAACCCGTCTGAGCGCGCCGCAATTTGCTGCTCCTTTTAGCATTAGACCACCCGAATCCGATGCTAATGTTAGCTTGTTCCTCTTCCGGTGTTCGCCAGCTCCGCTCGTTGCACGCGGAGATTTTGGGAGTTATCGCTGTTCCAGTCAAGACAACACAAAGTTCACCAAGTGTCTCCCGTAAATTAATCCGTAAGGAGAAGGTCCTCGCTGCTGCGAGGCTGCTGCGAGGCAGCAGCGAGGCTGTACAGTTGAAGCTCCGCTCCATC
>JBBPBX010056598.1:0-22708 GCA_038048925.1 Garcialebias charrua
ATATATATATATATAGTAAATGGAGCTTATTTATATAGCGCTTTCCAGCCCCCTGTGAGGGACCCCAAAGCGCTTTACAATACCAACCATACACCCATTCATACACACATTCATACACCGGTAGCGGCGACTGCCATGCAAGGCGCCTTCCTGTCCTACCGGGAGCAACTCGGGGTTAAGTGTCTTGCCCAGGGACACAACGACACATGGTGTGAGTAACCGGGATTCGAACCTCCAGCCTTCCGATCGGGGGACGACTGCCATTACCACTACACCACGGCCGCCCATAATATATATATATTATATATATGTATGTACATATATACATATATACATATATATATACATATATATATATATATATATATATATATATATATATATATATATATATATATATATATATATATATATATATATATATATATATATATATATATATATATATATATATATATATATATATATATATATATATATATATATATATATATATATATATATATATATATATATATATATATATATATATATATATATATATATATATATATATATATATATATATATATATATATATATATATATATATATATATATATATATATATATATATATATATATATATATATATATATATATATATATATATATATATATATATATATATACACGACCCTGTGTACATACTCTTGTTTTCATCACATGTACCACATGTGGTGCAAATGACGATAAAGACTCTCTGACTCTGATATATAAATATGCCCCCAAGGCCTCATCCACACCAACAGAATGGCCTCATATACATACCAATGGCTTCAAAAATGCTAATTCAATGAGCCATTTGACTAACTCCCATGGGAACTATAGTTAGAATATCCGAATGGCTCACATGTGGTAGTGCTAGTGTTAATGTTTAGGTTTGGTAATTCCCCTGGTCTCCTTGTTTATCAGTTCTTACTTCTTGTATTTAGTTTCTACATCTCCAGTCCTTTACTTCTAGTTTAAGTCTCCTTGTTTATTTACTCTTAGTTTAACCTTTTATTAGTTTCCCTTCTGGGTCTCAATGTTTGATCACATCTGGTTTGACCTCCAGTTTAGTCTCCTTTATTTAAACCTTTATTTATTTAGTATACCAGTCCTGCTCTGTGTCTTTAGTTAGTTAATTGTTCCCAGGTGTTTTGTGATTGCGTCCTGTCTTGTCTCTGTGTATAAATAGCCTGTCTGTCAGTTAGTTCCTTGTGGTGTCCTCGTTGGGTCTCCCCTGATGTCTCCTGTGTTGATCATGTCTCCTAAGAGTGAGTTTGCTGCCCTGTCAGCTTTTTGATTTATTATCATTAAATATCTATTTTTGTATTCCTGCCTCCTGTGTCTTGTCTGCACCACTGGGTTCAAGCCTGCCTGTAAATCCTGACAGTAGGACACCACCTAAAACATGAACCCAGCAGACAAGTATTGTTTTTCCAGACTCCCTTTTAAGGATTATTCAAGGCTCTGTGAAACAGTCCAGAGATATTTGAACACAGACTCTTCCTGCAGTCTGTTAGAAAGGTGGGAGGCCACCACAGCCATGTGGAGTGAATATCTTTGTATCCCATGGTTAATTGACTCCCCTGGTATGGAGGAAATTCTGGACGAAGTATTGGTAGAGAAGCGTTGGTTGGAGCCACTCATCCAACTCCAGGCAGTCCGTCCTAGTCCTCCACCAGATCTGGACTTTCCTGTTTTTAAGCCTGCAACCACCAACAACCAGCAGCCTGCTAAAACAGCTACCAGCCAGCTTCCAGCAGCTAAAACAGCTACCAGCCAGCTTCCAGCAGCTAAAACAGCTACCAGCCAGCTTCCAGCAGCTAAAACAGCTACCAGCCAGCTTCCAGCAGCTAAAACAGCTACCAGCCAGCTTCCAGCAGCTAAAACAGCTACCAGCCCGCTTCCAGCAGCTAAAACAGCTACCAGCCCGCTTCCAGCAGCTAAAACAGCTACCAGCCCGCTTCCAGCAGCTAAAACAGCTACCAGCCCGCTTCCAGCAGCTAAAACAGCTACCAGCCCGCTTCCAGCAGCTAAAACAGCTACCAGCCCGCTTTCAGCAGCTAAAACAGCTACCAGTCAGATTCCAGCAGCCAAAACAGCTACAAGCCAGCTTCCAGCAGCATCTACCACAACCTCTACCACAACCAGTCAGCTTCCAACAGAGGTTGCCACCGTGGATTCCTTACTGGCGCTCCTGAGTGAAATCAGAACATTGAAGGAAGCTACTCCAAACTCTGCTGCCAACTTACATCTGTTAGCTACTCCAGAACCTACAGCACCTGAACCTACTGCACCAGACCCAGTTTCAGTTCAGACTTCTCGCTCCAGCAGAAGGAAGGGTAGACGTGGGTCTCAGGCCCCCTCTCTGCTCTCCTTGCCGACTGCAGCAGACGTCTCCTCGCCGACTGCAGCAGACGTCTCCTCGCCGACTGCAGCAGACGTCTCCTCGCAGACGTCTCTTCGCCTGCAGCAGACTCGACGGACGTCTCTTCGCCTGCAGCAGACTCGACGGACGTCTCCTCGCCTGCAGCAGACTCGACGGACGTCTCCTCGCCTGCAGCAGACTCGACGGACGTCTCCTCGCCTGCAGCAGACTCGACGGACGTCTCCTCGCCTGCAGCAGACTCGACGGACGTCTCCTCGCCTGCAGCAGACTCGACGGACGTCTCCTCGCCTGCAGCAGACTCGACGGACGTCTCCTCGCCTGCAGCAGACTCGACGGACGTCTCCTCGCCTGCAGCAGACTCGACGGACGTGTCTTCGGAGGGTCCCAGCGCCGCCGACGCCTCTACGTCTCTTGAGGGTCCCAGCGCCGCCGACGCCTCTACGTCTCTTGAGGGTCCCAGCGCCGCCGACGCCTCTACGTCTCTTGAGGGTCCCAGCGCCGCCGACGCCTCTACGTCTCTTGAGGGTCCCAGCGCCGCCGACGCCTCTACGTCTCTTGAGGGTCCCAGCGCCGCCGACGCCTCTACGTCTCTTGAGGGTCCCAGCGCCGCCGACGCCTCTACGTCTCTTGAGGGTCCCAGCGCCGCCGACGCCTCTACGTCTCTTGAGGGTCCCAGCGCCGCCGACGCCTCTACGTCTCTTGAGGGTCCCAGCGCCGCCGACGCCTCTACGTCTCTTGAGGGTCCCAGCGCCGCCGACGCCTCTACGTCTCTTGAGGGTCCCAGCGCCGCCGACGCCTCTACGTCTCTTGAGGGTCCCAGCGCCGCCGACGCCTCTACGTCTCTTGAGGGTCCCAGCGCCGCCGACGCCTCTACGTCTCTTGAGGGTCCCAGCGCCGCCGACGCCTCTACGTCTCTTGAGGGTCCCAGCGCCGCCGACGCCTCGACGTCTCTTGAGGGTCCCAGCGCCGCCGACGCCTCGACGTCTCTTGAGGGTCCCAGCGCCGCCGACGCCTCGACGTCTTCGGAGGGTCCCGAGGGGTCCACGTCTTCGGAGGGTCCCGAGGGGTCCACGTCTTCGGAGGGTCCCGAGGGGTCCACGTCTTCGGAGGGTCCCGAGGGGTCCACGTCTTCGGAGGGTCCCGAGGGGTCCCAGGAGGGACCCCCTCCAGTTCCTTGTGCCGAGGGGTCCCAGGAGGGACCCCCTCCAGTTCCTTGTGCCGAGGGGTCCCAGGAGGGACCCCCTCCAGTTCCTTGTGCCGAGGGGTCCCAGGAGGGACCCCCTCCAGTTCCTTGTGCCGAGGGGTCCCAGGAGGGACCCCCTCCAGTTCCTTGTGCCGAGGGGTCCCAGGAGAGACCCCCTCCAGTTCCTTGTGCCGAGGGGTCCCAGGAGAGACCCCCTCCAGTTTCCTACGCCGAGCGGGTCTTGGTGGACTCCTTGCAAGAGGTCTCGCAGCCAGAGGTCTCGCAGCCAGAGGTCTCGACGTCTCCGGAGGGTCTCCGCACCGCAGACCTCTCAACGCCAGCACCCAGACTGGCTCCTGATTCCTGTTCACCGCTTGACGAAGCAGACGACGTCTCCAGGCCAGACGTCACGACTACTATCGTTTCCTCTTCTGAGTGGGCCTTGGTGGGTCTCCACGCCGCCGGAGCGTCCACGGATGATCTCGTCGACAACGTCTCCACGTTAGGTGTAGTCGCACCGCCCGACAAGGTCTGTGCACCCGCACCTGCCGCAGGTGTCTGTGTACCAGCCAACGTGGTTCCTACCTTGGGGGGGCGGCCTCCAGGCCGACCGCCTGACCGGCTCCTGCCTGAGAGACGGCATCCTAGCCGACCGCCTGACCGTTTCCTGCCTGTGGGGCGGCATCCCGGCCGACCGCCTGACCGTTTCCTGCCTGAGGGACGGCATCCCGGCCGACCGCCTGACCGTTTCCTGCCTGAGGGACGGCATCCCGGCCGACCGCCTGACCGGTTCCTGCCTGAGGGACGGCATCCCGGCCGACCGCCTGACCGGCTCCTGCCTGAGGGACGGCATCCCGGCCGACCGCCTGACCGGTTCCTGCCTGTGGGGCGGCATCCCGGCCGACCGCCCGACCGGCTCCTGCCTGATGGACGGGCCGTTGCCCGTCTGGACGTTTTTTGTGTTCTTGTTCTTTGTTTAGCCTGTGTCTTGGTGTTTGTCCTTGTCTGTTTGTGTTTGCGCCCACCGTCCTTGCTGTTCCTCCCTCCGCCCGCCCTTGTCTTTTTTGGGGGGGTGGGTTCTTGGGGACGCCTGGGGGCGTCTTTGAGGGGGGGTACTGTCAGGATGGCACCAGGATGGCGCCATCTAGTGGGTATCCTTTGTTCTGTTCTCCTTTTGTTTTCTGTCAGCCAGCTCTAGATATTTGTTTTTAGTTTTATTTAGTTTCCCTTGTACCAGTTTTCCCAGCTTCATGGTTAGCCTTATTCCTTAGATCCTGCCCCAGTATTTATTAATGTTTAGGTTTGGTAATTCCCCTGGTCTCCTTGTTTATCAGTTCTTACTTCTTGTATTTAGTTTCTACATCTCCAGTCCTTTACTTCTAGTTTAAGTCTCCTTGTTTATTTACTCTTAGTTTAACCTTTTATTAGTTTCCCTTCTGGGTCTCAATGTTTGATCACATCTGGTTTGACCTCCAGTTTAGTCTCCTTTATTTAAACCTTTATTTATTTAGTATACCAGTCCTGCTCTGTGTCTTTAGTTAGTTAATTGTTCCCAGGTGTTTTGTGATTGCGTCCTGTCTTGTCTCTGTGTATAAATAGCCTGTCTGTCAGTTAGTTCCTTGTGGTGTCCTCGTTGGGTCTCCCCTGATGTCTCCTGTGTTGATCATGTCTCCTAAGAGTGAGTTTGCTGCCCTGTCAGCTTTTTGATTTATTATCATTAAATATCTATTTTTGTATTCCTGCCTCCTGTGTCTTGTCTGCACCACTGGGTTCAAGCCTGCCTGTAAATCCTGACAGTAGGAAGTAATTTGCATCTGTTTAACATATGTAAATGAAGGCGTGTCAGGGGAGGTGTCTCACGTGCGCTCAGTTCCACGTTAATTGTGATGTACAAAAGGAATGTGCGTGGATTCCGGTGTACGCACAGTTTGATAAATCTGGATTTTTTTGTGCGTGCACACTTTTCTGGATTTGACCGTACGTCACTTTTCAGTGGGAAATCCACGCAAGTCTTTGTACATGAGGCCCCTGGTACTTATCTAATATCCTCTCCTGTCCACCCACAGCAGCTCAACTCCCCTTTTCCTGGAAAGAAAATAAAGATACTTATTTTTTGTAACTGTTTTCTGTCTGTCATTCGGTTCTTTCACAATGAATAAATCCTTATGCTGCTTGGTTACTTTAACTACCGGTATAGCTTTGAAACAACCAGTGGTGTCAAAAGTATTCACATTCATTACTCAAGTAGAAGTATAGATACTGGGGTTTAAAATTACTTCTCTAGAAGTAGAAGTATCAACTCTAGCTTTTTACTCAAGTAAAAGTAAAAAAGTACTGGTTTCAAAACTACTTAAAAGTATAAAAGTAAAAGTAGCGTAAGAAAAAGCAACAACAAAGACAAATGCTTAGGCTGCACCACACATACTATTGTATACAACCCCACCTCCCCCACAAAAATCATTTTTTTAGACTAGATTATATTATATTGTTAATGTTGAAAAACTAGGGGTGCACTAAGCTACCTGTCTTAACTGCATATATGCCCATTGAAAATAGGGTTGCCAACTCCTTGATAAATAAATAAGGGACACCTCTCGGCAGGGCTGGTCACCCCATTTAACCCCCCCCCCCCACACACACACACACACACACAAACACCCTGCCTGCCCCTCCTCACTTTGAAATCAACCTGAATTCATTTGGATACGTGTTTTTGAATTATAAAAATATGTATAAACAAATTATTACACAATTAACCATTTATTTTTAGTGCAAATAGAATTGCCAGAAACAAACATCTTTTGAAAATTATGTATCTTTCTTAAACAGACCTCTGTCCTGCTTAATAACTTAAAACAGAATTATGTATCTTTCTTAAACAGACCTCTGTCCTGCTTAATAACTTAAAACAGAATTATGTATCTTTCTTAAACAGACCTCTGTCCTGCTTAATAACTTAAAACAGTATTAAATAACAAAAAATCAATACGAACATTCTGTAATAGTGCATTTAGTGCAACGTGCAAATAAAGTTTGTAGTAAATCTGTAAACATAAACACATTGTGCCTCAAAGGCCATGGCTTTCCACTTGTAGTAAAGATAAAAAACTTGTAAACTAAACAGTGGAACGTTACATTATGGAGTCAACCTATTTTTTCCATTTGTATTTCTGCTGAGATCGTGCTGCAGCAAGGAATGCTCTGTTTTTCAGTGCCAAAGAGTAAAACTCTGAGCAAGACATTTCATAATTTAGACTGACAATGAGCTCACTTCTAATTAGTTCAGTAGAACATTTGTTTCGCACATCAGTCCACTTACTTTTCATGAAAGAGAAAATCCTTTCCACAAACCCAGTGGAAGATGGGATGCTGAGGACAAAGGATACAACAGCTGGATGTTGGGGAGGTCAGCTGCCTGAAGAACTTGCATCCACTTCTCTGCTGTTCCCTGGGACTGCCACCTTTCTTTCTCCTGAGGTGAGGTGGTGAGGTGGTCTATCAGGCTGTTTGCAGTCACACATCAGAGCTGTCATCGGGCCGGAAATCCACGGCCCTACCCTACCCGAGCCCTTAGTTTAATTACCCAAGCCCGAGGGAGCCCGCTGATTTCCTAGAAATCACCGCCCGACCCGACCCTACCCGATTAAAAAAAAAAACAACAACAAAAAAAAAAAAAACACTACGTTTATTTATTAAGCTTTTACTGCGTTCTCCCACTCAGCAAAAGAACTTGATGTTGTTCTTCTGTGTTTTGATGGAGGAGGTGTGAGCGCGCTGCTCGCAGTGACTTTTGAAGCTTCAGGAATGTCAGGAATGCGGCAACTTGTTCCGCCGCAGATGAGAGCAGTGTGCGGACGTGAGCGTGCACCTGACGCACGTCAGCTGGTGACATAATTTTGAGCTTGTTAAAGTTAGGCCACAGAAATAATGCAACTCTGTGCAAGTCGTGGATAATAATTTTGCGCTCCAGCACTTCTGCATGTCGCGCAGAAACACCTGCTGCGGAGAGTCTGTGTGTGAGGACTGGCAGTGTTGCTTCAGTTTCTCATTCCAGAGACAAACCAGGTTGGTGGGATATTTGTCACCCTCCAGTTCTCTCTGTGCACGGTAAAATGGTTCGAGAAATGTCACTAAAAAGTCCAGCATGTCGGGGGAGACGCTGTCCAGGCGCGCGCCGCGCGCCTGCTCTCTGGCTGAGTTTTCTGCGCTGCGGTTTTCACCATCTAAATTCACTCTATTAATTATTTCCTCATCAATAAACTTACTGCCTTATATTCTTTACAAGCAGATTAAAACAATTTTATATTGTGTGCATTTTTATTTAGTTTTGTTTGTGCTGTATGATTAAAAAAAACCACATCAAAGCCCGAGCCCGACCCGCGGCCCGCCAATCAAACGCAAAAATATGGCCCTACCCTACCCGAAGTCGGGTAGGGCTCGGGTAGGGTCGGGCTCGGGCAAAGAAACGACACCTCTATCACACATTCCTCATACAGCTCATCCATAGACATGTTTAGCCTGCCAAAAGGTGTTAAAGTTCATTAGTGACACATAGCCTAGGTTATGTAGTGATAAATAAATGGAAAAACGTGTATTGTTTATATTTATAATTTAGCATTGTATTTAAACTACATTTTGAAATGTATTTATTAATTTACCTATATGAACTGTGTTTTTTTAAAGATGGACAAGGTTGTATGTTTGCATAGTGTAAAGTAAATTCACAATTATGTATTTATTTGTACGTGTCAATTGTACACTTTTGTTTATAACTATCAATAATTAAACATGGTTCACCACTACACTGGAAATTATTGAATTTTTACCTGCCAACCAGGTGAAGACTCAGTGATCTTCTCCACTTCCTCAAAGGATATTTTTCCAGATGGCAGTTTTTTTTTTTTTTTACATACCATATCTGCCTCTGGTGTTGCCCGGTGCAGAACAAATTGGTCAAGGGTTCTCCTGGTTTTGTTGTCTTTCACGTTTATATTTATTATACAACATTAGTATGTTACTAGGTCACTAGAAGTCAGTAATCAACTGATAAAAAAAACAAAAACTTTCAGCTTACCTCAATTTAGGCATGTAACGAGATCTCGTTGTACGAGATCTCGCGATATTAAACTCCCGCGATATCTCTCGTTGAGAGGTAACGTTGTCTCGCGAGACGCTAATGCTAGCGCTAGCAGAGCCCCTAACAAGTCAGCGTCACGGACAGCATGGCTTCGCCGGATGAAGGTGCTATAGAAGACGCCCCAACTACTGATGGAGGGTCACGGTCCCGCAGACGCTTCTACATTGATGGAGGGTCCCGGAGCTGCCGACGCTGCCCCGGATGTAAAGACACACGCGTGTGACGGTGTTGCCAGATAGAGTCCCACCCACCCAAAGCACTCTTTACCCGCAAAAGTCAGAAGGAAAATCGCGGTGAACCGCCCAATCTGGCAACACTGGTGAGTGACGACGGCTGCTGATGCGGATATTTATGTTTGGAAAGTCCTGCGTGAATATCTATATTCTACAAAAAAAAAACGGCAAAATGAAAGAAAAGTAACGAGGCTATTTTTAAAAAGTAAGGAGTAGAAAGTACCAGTAATTGCGTGAAAATGTAAGAAGTAGAAGTATAAAGTAGGCTGAAAAATAATTACTTTACTAAAGTATAGATAACTAAAATTTGTACTTAAGTAGAGTAACGAAGTATTTATACTTTGTTACTTGACACCTCTGGAAACAACAGCACAACTTAACTGAAAGTTGAGGATTGAAACAGAGCCATGTTTACAGTATTCATTATTCACTCAGATTTATTCATTATGAATTATGACAATGACACCACAAACTGTTGCTTTAACAAAAAGAGAACAGTTAACAACAGACATGAGGAGCAGTGGTGGGATGTAACTAAGTACAAGTACTTTGTTACTGTACTTAAGTACATTTTTCATGTATCTGTACTTTACTTAAGTAGAATTAAATGTGGGTACTTTTACTTTTACTTCACTACATTTTACATGAAGTATCTGTACTTTCTACTACACTACATTTTTATAATGTGTTGAGTTACAAGCTACTTTCACGTTGCAGTTTTTTCAATTTGTCAAGAAACAAGAAATTCTTGCTGCAACATTAAAATGTGTCAGTTCATGGGGTGTTAGGAGACAAGAGATGTCTCTAAATGTCTCGACACACTCTGGTCCAAGTTTTGAAAATGGTGTCAGGAAGTTAAAATATTGTTCATTGTTGATCCATTACAAGGTTGACAAGACAGTATTTTAACTAGAGTTGATGACAAACTGGAGTTGAAATGATCAGTGCATGATGTGTCTAATTCTCCTTTTTTTAAACAGAAAACTTTTACTTCTGTGTGTTTACTGCAATTAAAATGACACATTGGTTTTATTTTGTGTTAAATAAAAACTTTCAAAAGTAAAATCATCCTTATTATTCTTATTTTGCTTAATGACATTTTACTCTGCATGTCATCCCTGAAATTCTGATGCACAGAATCACAAGTCCAAGTGTGAACTGTGTCACAGAGCAAACACAATAAAAACATGTACAGTACTGTATTATCTGCAGCATTGTTCATTAAAATGACTCAACACTATTTATGTAATGCAGAAAATTTACATACAGTACACACACTTAATGGTATTGTAGGCCATTGCTTTAGGTAATACATTCAGCAATTACTTTTACTTTAATACTTTAAGTATTTTTAAATGCAAGTACTTATTTACTTTTACTTAAGTACAGTGTTTGAGTACTTTCTCCACCACTGGTATTATTACAGTACAGTATTTGGGTACCGTGCAGTGGCGACTCCACTTCTCAGAAACATCCAGGCTGGACCAGAGGATCCCCTCATCATCACCTCCTGCCATGTCCTCCTGTACAGTGGAAGAAAAATGTTTAAGGGCTGCTACAAACAGGTTCATAAAACCATCTTTTTTGGTAAATGCAAATGCTTATTGTCAATTACCATGTGACGTGTGCTGCTGACCACTTGACCAGGTCACCCTTGTAAAAGAGATCTCCATCTCAACTGACTCTAACTGGAAAAATAAAGGTGATTGATTGATATAGCAGACATCTGGTGAATATAAAAGTTTATATTGTCTGATAATTAACAGGTTTGACTTCAGCTCAACTTTTGTACACAAGCTTGAGTTAAAAACATGAACATCTGATAATCATAACATTAACACATGAACATCTGATATTCATAATATTAACACAACACATGAACATCTGATAATCATAACATTAACACACAACTGACAATCATTATATTAACACACGAACATCTGATAATCAAAATATTAATACACCTGATAGTCATAATATTAAACACATAACGTTTAGAAAACACTAAAAAAGCTAAGTCTGGTCCTCTGGACATTCAATGTCCAGAGGACCAGACTTAGCTTTTTTAGATTTTTCTACCTGGATTATTGAGCATGCATCAGGGTGTTTAGAAAACACTTTTGTAACATCTAGTTGAGAGCCATATCAGTCAGGAATAGTAATAAGCATTAGATAAAGAAACACCACAACATTCATAAGCACAGCTAGTAGCTACTAGCTGTGTGACTGATAGCAACACACGACACCACGTCAGCACACAGATGAGAACAGCTCAAACTTTGCTCATGTGTGCTTAGAGATTTATAACTCACAATTATTACTTGCTTACCTGTGTAGAAAGGCACCATTAATAATTACTGCTGTTTCAACGTAGGTAGTTGGCCGTGTGATCAGCTCTGAGTGTAAACAGAGATGGTCCCCCACTGCCCCTCCCTCCTGGCTCGAACCGGAAGCGCTGGCGATCCGTGGCGATAAGAGACGAGTCCAGGCTCGAGGGCGACGGAAAATGCGACCTGTACAGTCCAATAGTTTTGGACAGATGGGACATAAACTACGGCCGCTAGCGGCCGCTAGTTATAATTAGATTCAATGGAAAAGCCGCAGGCGGCGCCCAGCGGGGAAACCGGAAGTACGTCAAATCAGAAAACGTTTTTTGAAACAAACAATTACTCATAAAATATTTATCCTACACAACTAAAAACATATATGCATGCATTTCGAAATATTTTTATTTTATTATTTCACTTTTATATTAAAAAAAAAAAATTAAATCTTCAAATGGTGAAGAAGAAGAGCTTCAGTTCCAAGGAGGGGCGGCGCCCCTAGCACCCTCTAGTGGCGGCCGCCTCTGGCCTAATTATACACAAAGATTTCGGAATTTGATCAATCTTGTTTACAAAATTCTAATCCAAATATTTTAGGCCAAGGCTTAACATACGTAGAAAATTTGAAAATTTTTTCAATTGGATTTGGCGTTAGCATAGCTAATCGCTAGCGGCCCGTTTTTGAGCATTTTTAACGATGAACAAATCCAAACTATGTCGCTAAACCAAACGGACAGATTCGCGTTTTGTATTGGAAACATAACGGCGAAACGATCCGACTTTAATCAGCTATGATTAGATTTTTTGCGTCGAAAATGTCAGCTGACTGGAAGCAAAGAGTTGCTAACGAAGACGTAGCTTCGTTCGTCTGTCTAAATTTGTAAATAGATTGTGATCCTGTAATACTAAACATTTTTAAATTGTGTTTTCTCTGCAAAAAGAAGCTGGGAATTCGCTTACCAATTTTTATCAAATAGCTCTGTAGATGAGATAATGATGGCCAGAGCCTATTGATGACGTGCCAAAAAACGAGGGCCTGACGTCATTGAGAACTTTGACCCGGAAAGAGAAACGTAAGAACTCCGTCTTTTCCTGCAGATGAACCACAGTGGTCATAGAAGGTACTACACTTACAATTATTGATGGTTTAAACTTCCATTAAAAGCTTAATAATTTAAATTAAACACCATAAACAGATCAAAATTAAGTTTAAGCGTTTTTGTATAACATATCTTAATCAAAATTAGCATAAATTTCTTTTTAAATTTGACAGTAAATTCTGTCTTTTAAAAGTTTAACTAAAATGAAAAGACTTTGACACTTATAAAGAATAACAAAAGTATTCTTGTCAAATAAATTTTTAACTACATTTTAAATAGAAATGCTCAGTTTAAATTAATAATTCTAAATGATTTCACCATACCTAAGAAAATGTTTTTTTAGATTTTAAGAGCTGTTTCCTTTTAAGAGTTACCTAAACTAATGTCAATATCCATTGATGTTAAAATGATGTTATTAATATAGCTCTGATTTAAAAAGGTTAGAGCAAACACTCTTTTCCCAATAATGAAATGCTTTATTAGAAGTAACTTTTCAGCAAATATAGGTTAACTACATACACCAAACCAGTTAACTCCCCAGGAGTAAAAAACACATTTTATTGTTAAAACCTAATTTTGATATTTATTTGCATAAATTATGGATATTAAAAGCAACAAGAGGTTTGGTAAATTTGAAAGGGAATTAGAATAACATATCGTTCAACCATGCAATGCATAAGCATTGACAGTAGTAATGAGGGTTGTTTTATTCAAACAGAATGGGGTTGTGTATAATAATATAGAATAGTAAAATGGGAAGTAGCCCTCACAGACACGCCCTGACTCAATACACATTTTAATTTTAATCAAAACTTTTCTATTTAGGACATAATTTGAATCTCAATTTGTAATAAGTGGAAATTGGTCTTTAAACATTGACTGATACCTGAAATCACAGGCCAAAATGAACGAATCCATGTTTTGACTTTTAATAAGTGAGCCACTGTGCAGTGAGGACTTATCTTAACATATTCAATAAATTGACAACATATGAGGGCATCCCGCGGTGTTGTTTTAACATGAAAATTAAAAACAGTACACAAATAAATCCAAAGAGAGGGCGGATCTTAGAAAGCTCAATGAATTGACTATTCATCATTTATACTAGCAAGGTGGTCCTAGAAAACAGTACATGATATTTTTTGAAATATAATTGGGCTACAATATTTCTGGTTTCAGGTTAAATTGACGATTTCACTCATATGTGAATTAATGATTTTAGATATGTTGTGCAGATCAGATTAAAAGGATGCCTCTGTCCAAGGATTCACAATAAAGCTTGTTAACAGATGGTTACTTTGAACCTGGTTTGTTAAGGATTTTTACAATTTTCTTTTTTTTTCTTTTTTTTTTCACTCTTTTAGAAGCAACCTCACAAGACAGTGTTGGTGGAACGGGAAGAGTAAGTCTGATCTCACGACACTTTGTAGGACACATAGTTGTAGTACATGCAATAAGATAGGACTATGTCAAAAACACATGCAGCATCTGATTTTTTGCATCACAGCTTCTTTGGTTATTGATTGGATCGGATCAGATTTAATATATGAGGCATGTCCAAAACTGGCTCACTGTGACTTCACTGAGAACACCATGGCTGGACTCATATGCAGCCCTGCTCAAAATAAACATTCGAGGGACTTAAACAAAGAACAACTGAAACAAAGACACTAAACGAAGGCAGTGCACTGGACTGTCATCCAAGCAAAAGACTGTCCACAAAGACTTTCAGCCAAGCGAAGGCAAATAATTTGTCAAAGAACTGTCAAAACATGGTCATCAAACACAAAAGGCCAGAATATGCGGTCCGGATGTGGAGGATCCTGGACGACGAAAATCAGCACCCAGAAAATTCTCACTGGATGCTGGAACAAGAAAAGGCTGAACAAGTTCTCCAAAAAGACAAAGAGAACAGGTCCTGAAGTCACCCATGCCAGCAGTCCAGCAACGGTCGTGCCCCATATTGATCTGTGAGGATCTGTCAATGACCCTGGTATCATGTTTCAAATCTACAGTCTGCTATGATAAATTTTTAAAATGATACAAATATGCTCATTTTAGGGCTTGCCAGCACAGACCACATGATTCTTAGTTTATACTGTACTTATGTGGGTCTGACAGCTTATTTTTTTGGTTCCTGTAAACTCTGTGATGAAACAGGGATAATGATCCCAGCTCATAACCCTGAAACAAGTTAATGTTTATATTTTTGTTTTTACAGGTTGGTCTCATGAGTCACAAAGACTCAGTCAGAAAAGAAAACTGTACCTAAGACTTGACATGGATTGAATTTGCTAATGTTTTCTAAATTAAATACATTATTGCCTTTGCCTTTGAAGGAGCTCACTTTAGTTGGTCTGATTTGCCACAAGGGCAATGGTTAAAACATTCTTGGAATAAATTTATGTAAGATCTTGTTTCACATTAAGCTTTATGCTTTCAAAACTTAGATTGTTTATATATACATGTCTGAAACGATTACTCAGGCTGTGTTTTAGTAAATTATAACCCATGAAAACAGGTGAAACAGGAAAACAGTTTCAAACGGAGGGATTTTGGAAACTGTTCCTAGAAATAACATAATAATAAAGAATAAAACACTAATAACAATAATGATAACTCATAAAAAGGAAACAGCTCATACATTGATTGGATCATATACAATAATAACTTCTTAGATTTTTATATTCAAAACAAACAACAAAATGCCAATCAGAACCATTTAAAAGACAACCACATTGAATGAAAATTGACACGTTGTACTGTAGGATAAATCAGAAGCCTACAAACCACATTGCTTTTGTATATATCGTTTAATAAACAGGTATTTATTTTTCTCCTGTTTGAAATGTATGTTTAACAGATCCAAAAATGGGGACGCCCTGAAGTGGATCTAATCAAAAGGTTGATTTGAAATGTGGTGGTTCTATATTTTTAAACATGACTGACTCGACTAGACTGGACTTATTTTGGGCTCATGAACCACATGTTGTATTGTAAATTCTTTATTCCTACAGCGCTGTGTGTATGTTATTTGTACTTTTGTATTAGTTGCACATATGTTTAAGCTTTTTTCCACAGACTATGAAAAAGGTAAAGTATTTTTTAAGTAAGTATAAAACATCTTCTACTACTCAATTACAACGATCATACTAATTAAAACTAACCCAAATCAAAATGAGTGATTACTTATTTTCACTGAAGAATGAAATCATTTGTTGTTGTTTGTTGTTGTTGATGTTTTTTGCCATTAAATACAAATGTTTTAGATAGTAAGAATGGAATTTTATTTTAAGTTTAAAGAAACAATTTTAATTATAACCATTACAGAAATTAGTTTAAGTTTACAGATTTAACTCACTAAGAGTTACCCACAGTTAGGCCTCCACCTGACCCACAAATGGGTCATGGGGTCAAAAGGTCCTACAGTTTTATTTAACAATTTGCAAGTTTTTGGTGCCCAGTTCTTCTCTTAACAAACTACAGATTCCAGTACTCCTTCAGGAGGAGATGCCAGTGAATCCCACCTCAAACTGGGTCCTGCTAAAGGCAACTAAAAAGAGGGTGAACAGGACCCCACCGGGTGGTGGGGGGAGCATCGCACGTCGTCTTCTCGAGAGAAAGAGCAGCACCTGTTGCGGCTGAAGCCGGTGCACCCCTGGAAAAAAAGGAGTTTGGAACAATCGCTGAGCCAGTTTGGAGATCGATCTGGTCAGAGCAAAGCTCCCCGCCTGACTACCCTATTGCCACCCACAATTCCAGTTTGTAACCTGCTACTGTGCTTATTGTACACACTTCCTTGAACAAAGGACTTTCAACATCAAAAAGCCAACAAGAAGACGACAGGAGACCACCCACTGCAGCTTTGCAATGCCACAAACAAGAAAATCTCTCCCCCAAGTACAAAAAGAACTTCTTCCACAAACAAGAAAATATCTCCCCCAAGAACAAAAAGAACTTACAGTATTCCACAAACAAAAAAATCTCTCCCCCAAGAACAAAAAGAACTTATTCCACAAACAAGAAAATCTCTCCCCCAAGAACAAAAAGAACTTATTCCACAAACAAAAAAATCTCTCCCCCAAGAACAAAATAACTTATTCCACAAACGAAGATAATCTCTCCCCCAAGAACAAAAAGAACTTATTCCACAAACAAGAAAATTTCTCCCCTAAGAACAAAAAGAACTTACAGTATTCCACAAACAAAAAAAAACTCTTTCCCCAGGAAACCCTTTCCCCAAAGAAACTGAACGTATTCCCTTTTTTACCCCCTTGTCCATTACCCCCCCTCCCCCAAGAAGAAGATGGACACTCTGAAGAAAAATGTTTTGATCTATTTCATTTTTTAGTTCAAAAACGGTTGTTTTAGCTTTTCTGGACTATAGTTAATATCTAAGAAATTTCAAGCCAACTGAAAACTTATTTTATTTTTTGTGCACATAAAGAGCTGTTTTTCTGTGTGTTTGAAAACTTATTTCCCACATCTTTAACAAACATTACTTTTCATATTATTGCTTTTCCCACATCTTTGAAAGTGTATTAGTTATTTTTATTTGTTTAACACAAATCAAATAGATTATTTATTTTACATTTGTTTAGTACAAATCAAATAGATTATTTCTTTCCATCCATCAATCCATCCATCCATTTTCTTCCGCTTATCTGGGGTCGGGTCGCGGGGGTAGCAGCCTAAGTAGGGAGGCCCAGACTTCCCTCTCCCCAGCCACTTGGAGCAGCTCCTCTGGGGGAATCCCAAGGCGTTCCCAGGCCAGCCGAGAAACATAGTCCCTCCAGCGTGTCCTGGGTCTTCCTCTGGGTCTCCTCCCGGTGGGACATGCCCGGAACACCTCACCAGGGAGGCGTCCAGGAGGCATCCTAACCAGATGCCCGAGCCACCTCAACTGGCTCCTCTCGATGTGGAGAAGCAGCGGCTCTACTCCGAGTCCCTCCCGGATGACTGAGCTTCTCACCCTATCTCTAAGGGAGAGTCCAGACACCCTGCGGAGAAAACTCATTTCAGCCGCTTGTATCCGAGATCTCGTTCTTTCGGTCACAACCCAAAGCTCATGACCATAGATGAGGGTGGGAACGTAGATCGATCGGTAAATTGAGAGCTTTGCCTTTTGACTCAGCTCTCTCTTCACCACGACAGACCGGTACAGCGCCCGCTTCACTGCGGATGCTGCACCTATCCGCCTATCGATCTCACGCTCCAGTTTTCCCTCATTCGTGAACAAGACCCCGAGATACTTAAACTCCTCCACTTGGGGCAGGACCTCCTCCCCGACCCGGAGAGGGCATGCTACCCTTTTCCGGCTCAAGACCATGGCCTCGGATTTGGAGGAACTGATCCTCATCCCGGTCGCATCACACTCGGCTGCAAACCGCTCCAGCGAAAGCTGTAGATCACGATCTGATGAAGCCAATAGGACCACATCATCTGCAAAAAACAGAGAAGCGATTCTAAGGCCACCAAAACGGATCCTCTCAACACCTTGGCTGCGCCTAGAAATTCTGTCCATAAAAGTTATGAACAGAATCGGTGACAAAGGGCAACCTTGGCGGAGTCCAACTCTCACCGGAAACGAGCCTGACTTACTGCCGGCAATGCGGACCAAGCTCTGACACCGGTCGTACAGGGACCTAACAGCCCATATCAAAGGGCCTGGTACCCCATACTCCCGGAGTACCCCCCACAGAACCCCCCGAGGGACGCGGTCGAATGCCTTTTCCAAGTCCACAAAGCACATGTAAACTGGTTGGGCAAACTCCCACGGCCCTCCAGGACCCTGCTGAGGGTGTAGAGCTGGTCCAGTGTTCCACGACCAGCACGAAAACCACACTGCTCCTCCTGAATCCGAGGTTCGACTATCCGACGGACCCTCCTCTCCAGAACCCCTGAATAGACCTTACCAGGGAGGCTTAAGAGTGTGATCCCCCTATAGTTGGAACACACCCTACGGTCCCCCTTTTTGAATAGGGGAACCACCACCCCAGTCTGCCAATCCAAGGGAACTGCCCCCGATGTCCACGCGATATTGCAGAGTCGCGTAAGCCAACACAACCCCACAACATCCAGAGCCCTAAGGAACTCAGGGCGAATCTCATCCACCCCCGGAGCCCTGCCACCGCAGAGCTTTTTAACCACCTCGGTGACCTCAGCACCAGAGATTGGAGAGCCCGACCCAAAGTCCCCAGGCTCCGCTTCCTCAGTGGAAGACGTGCCAGTAGGATTGAGGAGGTCTTCGAAGTATTCCGCCCACCGACTCACAACATCCCGAGTTGAGGTCAACAGCACGCCATCCCCACCATAAATGGTGTTGGTCGCATACCGCTTTCCCCCCCTGAGACGCCGGATGGTGGACCAGAATCGCCTCGAAGCCGTACGGAAGTCATTCTCCATGGCCTCTCCGAACTCCTCCCACGCCCGAGTTTTTGCCTCAGCAACCACCCGAGCCGCATGCCGCTTGGACTGTCGGTACCTATCTGCTGCTTCCGGGGTCCCACAGGCCAAAAAGGCCCAATAGGACTCCTTCTTCAGCTTGACAGCATCCCTCACCGCCGGTGTCCACCACCGGGTTCGAGGGTTGCCACCACGACAGGCACCAACAACCTTGCGGCCACAACTCTGATAAGCTGCCTCGACAATAGAGGCGCGGAACATGGCCCACTCGGACTCAATGTCCCCCGCCTCCCTCGGAACGTGTTCAAAGCTCTCCCGGAGGTGGGAGTTAAAGCTCCGTCTTACGGGAGACTCTGCCAGACGTTCCCAACAGACCCTCACAATACGTTTAGGTCTGCCAGGTCTGACCGGCATCCTCCCCCACCATCGGAGCCAACTCACCACCAGGTAGTGGTCAGTTGACAGCTCCGCCCCTCTCTTCACCCGAGTGTCCAGGACATGCGGCCGCAGATCAGATGAGACGACAACAAAGTCGATCATCGAACTGCGACCTAGGGTGTCCTGGTGCCAAGAGCACATATGGACACCCTTATGCCTGAACATGGTGTTCGTTATGGACAATCCATGACGAGCACAGAAGTCCAATAACAGAACACCACTCGGGTTCAGATCAGGGGGGCCGTTCCTCCCAACCACACCCCTCCAGGTCTCACTGTCATTGCCCACGTGAGCATTGAAGTCCCCCAGTAGAACAAGGGAGTCCCCAGGAGGTGCACTCTCCAATACCCCCTCCAAGGACTCCAAAAAGGGTGGGTAATCTGCGCTGCCGTTTGGCGCATAGGCACAAACAACAGTCAGAGCCCGTCCCCCCACACGTAGGCGAAGGGAGGCTACCCTCTCGCCTCTCACCAGGGGCAACTCCAGAGTGGAAGAGTGTCCAACCCCTCTCAAGGAAACTGGTTCCAGAGCCAGAGCCATGCGTTGAGGTGAGTCCGACTATTTCTAGCCGGAACCTCTCAACCTCACACACTAGCTCAGGCTCCTTCCCCACCAGAGAGGTGACATTCCATGTCCCAATGGCCAGCTTCTGTAGCCGAGGATCAGACCGCCAGGGTCCCCGCCCTCGGCCACCACCCATCCCACATTGCACCCGACCCCTTTGGCCCCTCCCATAGGTGGTGAGCCCATGGGAAGGGGGACCCACGTCTCCTCTTCGGGCTGTGCCCGGCCGAGCTCCATGGGTAAAAGCCCGGCCACCAGGCGCTCGCCAACGTGCCCCACCTCCGGGCCTGGCTCCAGAGTGGGGCCCCGGTGACCCGCGTCCGGGCGAGGGAACATTGTTTCCATTAATTGTACTCATCATAAGGGGTCTTTGGGCTGCACTTTGTCTGGTCCCTCACCTAGGACCTGTCTGCCTTGGGTGACCCTACTAGGGGCATGAAGCCCCTGACAGCATAGCTCCTAGGATCATTGGGACACACAAACCCCTCCACCACGGTAAGGTGGCAGCCCAGGGAGAGGAGATTATTTCTTTGTTTAACACAATTCAAATAGATTAGTTCTTTTTAAACATATATATGTATGTTTCATCTTAACAAAATTATTTCTTTAGAAAAACGTTTAGTTTTTGTGATTAAATAGATTGATCCCTGCTAAAATATATTATTACTCTTTAAAGCTTTGAAATGAGTCATGAAATATGACAATCATCACTACAAAGTTCTCCAAAAACTTTATTTCTCTCAAACCATCCTCAAAAGATGATCCTGAGTTACATAAACAGGACGCCACTGGGGGGGAGTGGCACCAGGGCGACGATATGCGTTTTCACCTCTAATTTGAATTCGGCCTCAAGGTTTTTTTTTCATATCGCTCATAAAGTTAAGTAGTAATCTGTTTAAATTATAAAGGAGGATGAATATGATAGAGTTTTTAACATTTATCATATAAAACTTATTTTATTAATGTACTCTAACAAAATCATTACTCAACTCTCTTTTTAAATTTTCTCTGTATGTAACAAACACTTTTCTAAAACGGTGCGTGCAGTTGTCTCCTTGACACAGAACAAGGACGCTGGTTGGGCCTGTGGTTGGGCTCATGTTTAATTACAGATAATGTTCTGACATCACGTTCTGGTTTGTTTTTGATATTACGTTCTTGTATGTTCATGTGCTATCTGAATCTCACCTTGTCCTACTTTTAGGAGAATAAAAACCCAGCACGCGCTGACCAATTCAGACTTGCTTCAAACACAGTTGAGCTCTGCTCCAAGCGAGTTTGAAGTGATATCCCCTTTGCAAAGTGTAACTAAATTATAATCATTTCTTGTTTCTTTGTGTGGTTCTCGTTCTAGGTGAAGATGTTTAAAATGAAGGTGTTTACAAATCCCTATCAAGCTCGTCTGATCGGAAGAGGGAGATCGTTCCACAGTCTTGGAGCAGCTACAGAAAAAGCTCTGTCCCTTCTGAGCCTCCGTTTTTTTTTTTCCATTCAACCTTTATTTAAACAGATAAGTAACATTGAGCCTCAAAGACTCATTTACAAGTGAGATCTGTTGGACAGACCATAAAAGTGGTGAAAAATGACACATGGGGTTTGGAGATTAAAAAAAATTCCTAACACATTTTTGACCTCTGTTTCTTGCACATCTTGCAAATCTTGCACACAAGTACATAATGACACCGACATTACGCAGAGAGGGGGCGGTGGGTGTGTGTAGTACTCAAAGGCGGTTGAGCAGCCAGCCCACAGAGACACTGCAGAGTTCTGATAAAAAACACTCAGTTCATATACAGTAGTTCCCTCTGGAGAGATCTGTGCACACTCGGGGGGGCTGCCGAGGATGGCTAGAGGTGAATCCGGAGTTCTGAAATGATGACAGAATGTGTATTCAGCTGTGCTCCTCTGAAAAGTCTGTGGAATTCCTCAGTAGAAGGGTTGGGAGAGTGTCAGGTTTACAAAACTTCTACAGGGGTGTTGAGATAAGATGGCCTGTCAAGGCCAGTCAAGGAGCCGAATGTCAGATAAACACGATTGTTTTGGGAACAGGCAGAACTTTAATGACATCTACCTTCAGTCTGTGTCAGTCCACTCGCTTCAGAAATGTCCAAATTAAAAATGACCATACCAATGGAACGTGCCTGAGAAAATCCCCGAGATCTAATCCATTCAGCCAAAAGTCTGGGTTCTCGAGACATGAACCAAGCCATCATGTAAGAAAGGCAGCCTGACCAGATCCAGATTTGCTGCCGATGTCTTCCTTGTGTGTAAATCCAATTAAATATGCGTCCTTGAGATCCACAGATGACAGCAGAGATAGACACATCATCAAGTCTTCCAAGTTGACGAGATATCCAGCTGTGTGCATGCCAACAGGGCAAATCGGCTCACCTAAGCCGGTCTTCTCTTTGAAGAAATGTTATCAGTTGTGTTGAGGGACCAACTGACCAAATTCAAGTCCATAGTTATGATTCGGAAGATTTTGTAGAAGAGAGTCTCTCAGACAGTTTCACAGACAAGACCAAGCAAAAGCAAAGCGGGGACCGAGAGGATACGTCCGCACTTGAGAAGAGCAAGTGTTGAAGTGACCTCAGCACCTCCAAGAGCAGTTGATCGGTGCCTCAGATCAGCTGGAGTGAAGCCAGAGTGGGGGTGATGTGCTCCAACTTATGAACTCCAGTTAGAAGCCAAGCAACAGCGTTCTGGACCAACTGGAGACGTCTGAGGGAGGACTGGCTGACTCCAAGGTAAAGAGCGTTACAGTAATCCAGCCGAGAGGTGATGAAGGCATGGATTACTGTTTCCAGCTGCTGTTTTGTAAGGATGGGCTTTACCTTAGCAGCTGTCTGAGGTGATAAAAACTGGTCTTGACCACCGCTCCAATCTGGGAATCTAATTTAAAATCACT
>JBBPBX010056599.1:10451-22708 GCA_038048925.1 Garcialebias charrua
CTACTTACGAATTTTTGACATACGAGCGCCCCCTAGTGACGGAACTCGCTCGTAAGTCAGGGACTACCTGTAAACAGGTACGAGCCTCCAATTGGATAATTACTACATGGATTTTGTTTCGGCTGCAACAAGTTATTTAAGCCCAGCTGGTGCAATGAGTTTCTCATTTCTTAAACACCATGTGGAAAGACACATGGCATGGTCATGGAAAATATGTCGGTCTGTTTGAGAAGGGTCAAATCATTGGCATCAAGCAGAGAGAACATCTAAGGAGATGCAGAAACTAAAACTGGGTTAAGAACTGTCCAATGCATTATTAAAAACTGGAAGGATAGTGAGGACCCACTGTCTTCCAGGAAGAAATGTGGCCGGAAAAAAAATCCTGAATGATCGTGATCGTTGATCATTTAAACTTTTGGTGAAATCAAATAGAAGAAAAACAACAGCAGCACTCAGGGCTATGTTTAATAGTGAAAGTAAGAACATTTCCACATGCACAATGTGAAGGGAACTCAAGGGACTGGGACTGAACAGCTGTGTAGCCTTAAGAAAACCACTAACCAGTGAGGCTAACTGGAAAAACAGGCTTCAATTTGCTAGGGAGCATAAAGATTGGACTGTGGAGCAATGGAAGAAGGTCATGTGGTCTGATGAGTCCAGATTGACCCTGTTCCAGAGTGATGGGCGCATCAGGGTAAGAAGAGAAGCAGGTGAGGTTAGGTCAGGAAACCAACTAACTACAGGGGATCCCCGACCTACGAGCGAGTTCCGTTCCTGCGAGGTGCTCGTGAGACGAAATCTTGTATGTCGGAACACGAAACACGTGTTGCTCGTAAGTCCGGATTTTCGGTCGTAAGTCGGAAAATTTATGCTAGCGCTACTACGAACACTCGTTTTTCAACACAAACGTACATACTAGTTCATAAACATGCTCAGAAACTTGTTTACAAACGGTTAGCTAACAGACTTTCATCTAAAAACACACATCAGTGCTGTATGTTCTGTATGTTCTGTACAACTTTACTGTTCGTTAGTCAACTCGTAAGTCCGGAACCTCGTATGTCGATGCGCTCGTAAGTCGGGGACTACCTGTATAGGATTTATCAAAAAGTCCAGTCTTCAAACTGGACAATGTGTCAGCCTCACGGACAGAAACTGGAAGTTGATTCCACAAGAGAGGAGCCTGAGAACTGAAAGATCTTCCTCCATTCTGCTTTTGGAAACTCTAGGAACCACAAGTAAACCTGCAGTCTGAGAGTGAAGTGCTCTGTTAGCAAAATATGGAACAATAAGATCTGTAATATAAGATGGAGCTAGGTTGTTGAGGGCTTTGTAGGCTAGAAGTAAGATTTTTGGATTATATTCTGAATTGGACAGTTTGACAGTTTAGTCAATGTTATCAGGAAACAATTCAAATTTAGCTTATTGAGTTAAATCTCTTTAACCCACTGAACACTGTTTGTCAGGATCTTTATCTGAACTCCAAAAGAAGAGCTGCTCGGTGGACACAGAACCTGGAAACTAAAAGTTTTGGACCTCATGGGTCTCCAGTGCCTGAATGTGTTAGCCATGTTAGCGAGCTAATGTCAGGCTAGCATCTTGTTGGTGAACAAACGTGCTGCTTCCTCAACTGGAACGCCTTCATTCGCTTGTTATCCCGCTAACCTTCAAAACTAAGTAAACATTGCCTTTGTTTTCCTTGTATAGGCTACAAAGCTACCGTAAATTAACCGGTTGTAGCTAATATGCTAATCACCTGGTTGAAGCTAACATGCTAACAGAAACTGTATGTTTATTTTCTTATGGGCTGCTAACCTTGGTCTTTCCATTGAGAAATTTTGCAGCTGAGAATAAATTTTGATTAAAGAGTTAATATATGTTTTTAAAAAGTTGACTTGTCATGTTTTTAAAGGTTTTAATTTACTTATTAAGGATAAATGACAACTGTCCTTTTAGTTGGATGCACGTTTATGTTTAAAGGTGTTTCTTTGTGTGGGTGTGTTATTGTTTTGTTTTTTTTAAGATTTATTAATAAAGTTAAAAATACTGACATTATAAAAAATGCTTTCTATCATTTATTTCCAGTTGAACTTTAAACTTTTCACAGCAACCTTTGTTTTTAGATTTATGGTGACAGAGGGAAAAAGCTAAATTTGAGTTGGTTAAATTTGCACACGAAACAGAAATGAAAATAAATTATTCTTTCAACCTTTATTCATACAGGTTAATCCCATTGAACCTCAGGGACTCATTTACAATTTATGTTTATATTTAAACAACAGTTTGACAAGAGTGCATTGTTGTGGTGCTTCTGGGTTTCCCTCCCAGACCTGAGACCACCATGACTCGATCATGAATAAGCAGAAGAAAATGGAGATAAGCAAAACAATAACGCTTTCTGATCCTGCACAACTCAGTTTCTGTCAACATAAAATAAACTAAGAAAAACATAAATTATGTTGTTTATCTTCTAAAATCTCATCACACTCTTGATCTGGTTCTGACTCATGGCATAGAGATTAAGGACTTAGTAATACATTCTCAAAATCCTTTTCTGCCTGATCATTTTAAAAACCTTTGAGTTTACATTAAATGACTACACAGTCACTGAGAGTACATTTCATCTTAGCAGGTGTTTATCAGAAAACACTAATCAAATTTAATGATTCTCATTGATCATTGTTTTCCTCTGTCTTGCAGAGTAATGCAGCAGAGAACAGTGACTTAGATCTGGTTGATAAATTTACAACTTCGATGCAAACTTCATTTGATAAAACTGCTCCACTGAAAAATTAAATACCATATTTTTCGGAGTATAGCTCGCACCTTTTTATCATTTTTTTCATGGCCTGCGACCTATACTCAGGTACGACCTATATATGGCTTTTTATCACTTTTGGTGAAACAAATTTTTAAATCCAGCTCATTTCACAATTACAAAAGTCAAAGTCAACTTTATTGTCAGAACTGCAATATGTACAGGACATACACAGGATTGAAATTGCGTTTCTCTCAGTCCCTCGGTGCAACAGTAACCATTTAAACACTAAAACACTGAAATATTTAATAAACATAAGCATAAAATAGTAAAAGTGTTCATTTATTTTTACGTTCATTCATTTTTACGTTCATTTATTAAGGAAAAGTTCAGCTCAGACATATATTTACTATAATTTTTATCAAACAAACAATTGTTTTTAAGTGTTAATCTTCTTAAAAGCCTTGCTGTGCGCTCCTGTGGCAGACATTTGCAGCAGAGCTAAACGTAGGTGCGACCTATACTCGGGTGTGACCTACACTCCGAAAAATACGGTAATAAAAAAAGACTGGCTCCTTGGTTCAGTTCTGAGTTACGTACTTTAAAATAGGAATCTAGAAACCAGGAGAGAAAATCTACCAATGTTGAAGAATTTTATTTAACTTGAAGAGATAATCTGCTAACTTATTAAAAAGCTAGAACTTTACATTTTTCATCTTTAATTGATGAGAATAAAAATAACCCCAGGTTCCTTTTCAGCACCAGAGTTAGTCTAATGAAAAATCCTGTCTCTGTTGAACAATGTTTTCCTACAACTATAAGCAGTGATGACTTCATGAGAGTCTTTAGAAATAAAATTTGTTTCAATTAGGGAAAACGTTTGGGGAGTGGTGGCACAGTGGTTGGAGACGGTGGGCCTGTGATCAGAAGATCGCCGGTCCAAGCCCCGGTACAGACAACATCAAAAAATGTGGATGGAAAAAGGTGAAACACCCACACCTGCCTCCACCCTCATTCGCCCCACTCTGGGCCCATGAGCAAGGCCCTTAACCCCCAACATCTGCTCCAGCATCAACGTGTGGCATGGGGGCTGCACAGTTGCAGAAAGAAAAGCTCTACAGAGAGTGGTGAAGGCTGCACAGAAGATGTTGGAGTCAGTCTCCCCACCATCACAGACATTTACACCTCCAGATGCAGGAAAAGAGCCACCTGCATCATGAAAGACCTCACTCACCCAGCACACTCACTCTTTGCCCCACTCCCCTCAGGACGGAGGTTGAGGAGCATCAAATGTAGAACCACTAGACTGAGGAACAGCTTCTACCCTGAGGCTGTTAGACTCATGAATAAATAAATAATAAGAATAAACACTGTGAAATATCACATCATGCTGATCTGTTTTCTTGTTGCTGTGTTCATCTGTGTTCATCTGTGTTCATCTGTGACCATCTGCTCATACAGACTCATGTTCGTGCTGCTGTTTGTAATGATGTTTTTCTATTACTCTAGGGCTTAGTGTATTTCTAGTTGATGTTTTTCTTAGTTACTGTATATCAGAGTCAGAGAGTCTTTATTGTCATTTGCACCGCATGTGGTACATGTGATGAAAACGAGATTATGTACACGGGGTCCCAGTTACATCCAACAACAAATGCAAGAGAAAAACAGTAATAACATCTAGAATTAACTAAGAGAAACATCAACTAGTAATACACTAAGCCCTAAAGTGGTGGAAAAACATCATTATAAACAGCAGCACGAACATGAGTCTGTATGAGCAGATGGTCACAGATGAACACAGCAACAAGAAAACAGATCAGCATCAGCATGATGTGATATTTATCCTATATATATCCTAGATGTTATTACTGTTTTTCTCTTACATTTTGTTGTTGGATGTAACTGGGACCCTGTGTACATAATCTCATTTCATCACATGTACTACATGCGGTGCAAATGACAATAAAGACTCTCTGACTCTGACTGACTCTGACCTAAACAGGTCTCTCTTGAAAATGAGTTCTCGTGGCTCAATGAGACTACCTGTATAAATAAAGTGTAAATAAATTCAAACCAACATTCCTAGTATCGCCTCTGGTTCTGTGTCAGATGAGGAGACAACTTTAAAAATGTCACTAGAACCTGATTTCTGTTTGGACTGTTTTTGTCCTGTTGAACTCTCTGAATTGTCAAAAATAAAATACGGTAGCTTCATCCAAACCATCCTTGTCTGCTAGATCCCATCTCAACCAGGCTGTTTAAAGACGTATCCTTAATTAATAACCACATCTTAGATCTGCTTAATTTTTTTCTAATGAATGGTTACGTACCACAGCAGTTTAAGATTACTGTAATTAAACCTTTACTTAAAGGAGAAATGAAAAGTGTTTTTAAGCTAATAGTAGTCTAATGAAAAGCATAAAATAAGGTTGTTGAGAAATTTTCACAAGTAAAACATTTAATCCTAACTCAAATTTAGCATTTGACACCCCTCCCCCCGCCTGCTCCTCCCCCTCTTATTGCTGCTCTCATATGACGTAGGCAGAGCCGTATATATAGAGAGTTCTGACACTCTTTGAAGTCGCCGACAGGCGGTCAATCGTTCCAAACAACGGCTATGGAAACCTTGTGGAGCTGCGCCCTCTGGCGGCGACGGAGCGCTACTGCAGGCAGAGTCAGACTGTAAAACAGAGCCATGGAACGAATCGCCCCCTCCATGACCAACGTGACTTCCGCATTCCATTCTTACAACGGAACGCTATGGAAGTGTCGCAACTCTCACTTTATATGGCTCTGGACGTAGGTTGTGCCAAACAGTAGTAGTGAGTGGAAGAGTTGCGGGCAAAATGGTTCAGTGTGTAGCAATTAATTGTTCTAATCGACCAGAAAACACAACTGGAGTTTATTTTCTTGGGTTCCCTAAAGATAAAAAACTTCGACAGGCGTGGTTATGTAAGCTGAAACGCCAGAATTACTTTCCAAAGCGGCATGACCGGCTGTGCAGTGAGCACTTTGAAGAGGCCCACCTGAAGTACAAGCCCTGGCTACTTCACTCCATTGGCTTTACACCAGGCAAGCAGGAGCTGTTACCAGGAGCAATACCAACTGTTTTTTGCTACAAAGGAAAAACAGTTGGAGAAGAGGATGGTTCATTAACATCAGTTTGTTACCACTTACGTTACGTTATTGTAATTAGGCTATTTTTTCTACTAAACACTTTGAGACTTAACCTTCAGTTTGATGTGATGGGTCACAGATAAACACAGAACCCCTGGCTTAGACACAGACAGCAGCATGCTAACGTTAGCATGCGGCGCTAGCATGCGGTGGCTAACGCACGGCTATTCATATTTCCAGGATAGAAATGCCCATTAATGCACTAAATCACCAAACTGTTTTTGACAAACTAAAGTAATATGGGGGGTGGGGGGAATCAATTCTTACCATTCCACGTTGCCAACTCTGTCATTGGGCTCATTGTCTTGGAGACCATGATGGCACAATATACGTCATTTCCTGTCCTCCAGAAATTACCATAAATCGGCAGGAAGAATGTAAAAAACTATTTCTGACTGAAAAAAGCATACACAGTATGTTTATGTGTGTTGTTTACTATATGAAATTCTTGTTATTTCGATTTTTTCAGATTTGATTACATTTCTCCTTTAAGAAACAATCTTAACTCAGGAATCCTAGCCAAAGACCTATATCTAATCTAACTTTCATCTAAAAATTCTAGAGAAAATATTTGCAGGTCAGTTGTGCGAATATCTGACAAGAAATAATGGACGTGTGTTGATACCGTTGATGACAATATTCTATGAGAGAGGCTTGAATATGATATTGGAATTACAGGAACGGCTCTAAAATGAACAAAACATGCATGTTAGACTGCCTTCAGGCCCAGACCTCCCTTGCAAAATCTGTGATCTCAATGGGGTTTGCCTGGTTAAATAAAGGTTAATAAATAAAATGGTTTAACTCATATTTATCTACTGTATTCCACTTTGCAAATGTAAATAAAGAATATTCTTTATACACAAAGTTAGTCATGGAGTTTGTCAGGGGTCTGTGCTTGGACCAATACTCTTTACCTACTGATACCAGTGTATGAATGGGTAGATGGTTGGTACTGTGAAGCGCTTTGGGGCCCCTCAAAGGGGGCTTGAAAGCGCTATATAAGTAAGCTCCATTTAGCATTTATACATGCTTCCATTAGGTAATGTTATTAAAGCTGCAGTATGTAGCTTTTTTTATGAACATATTTCTTCACTCTGTCACTACCTCCTGACAGACTGATGTTAGCCAGGTAATCTCTGAAAAAAAATTAAAAAAAATATTGTCCCCTTGCTTCTCCAGGTGGTAAATAAGCATTTCTAAAAAGAAAAGGTGACCCGCCATTTTCCAGCCAATAAAAACAGAGTTTGTAACCAGCCAATAAAAACAGAGCTTGAATTTGAATCAGCCAATAAAAACAGAGCTTGAATTTGAATCAGCCAATAAAAACAGAGAATCAGCCAATAAAAACAGAGCTTGAATTTGAATCAGCCAATAAAAACAGAGCTTGAATTTGAAATTCAACAGACCACAAGGGGGCAGAGCCACATATGGCTCTGAGGGGGAGGGATCAGAATGCTTTGCCTGTTGAAAATATTTCTAACTGCTGCAGTTCTACAGAAACTGCATACTGAACCTTTAAACAGCATGGAATATATTTTCATTGTTATGCTGCTGACACACAGTTATATGTGTCCATGAAACCTGATTAATCAAATCAGCTACTTGGACTACAATCATGTCTTAAAGACATAAAAACCTGATGATCCTTTATTTTCTGCTTTTAAACTCAGACAGGACTGAGGTTTTAGTTTTTGGACCTGAACATTTTGGGAATACATTTTGCAGTCTCAGATATAATAATAATAATAATAATGTTAGCACTAATAATTAGCACTTTGAGATTTTTATTAATGAAAAGTGCGGTATAAATTGAATTTATTATTATTATTATTATAATGTCACACAATGTCATCAGTGTATGTTTCCATACAAGACGAAATTAGTCTCTGCATTTAACCCATCCACCAGGTGGTGCAGTGGGCAGCTATTAAAAGCGCCTGGGGGGCAATTTGGGGATGAGGTGTGCTGCCCAGAGACACCACAAGGTCTGCAGTGACTGGGGATCGAACCTGGGTCTTTCGAGTCCCAAGCCGGCTGCCCTGCCTCTGCACCTGATGGGGCTGGAGATAAATAACATAGCTAATGCTGCTGGTGGTTCTAACACCCATTTGTATGCTGATGATACCATTTTGTACACATCACGCTCCCCTCTGAAGGCTGCCTTGACGTCCACAGCACAGTTTTAATATGACTTGCACCTGCACCTGTCTATATGGACAAAACTACTGTATATTCATGATTTTCATCTTCAACTTAACTTCCTGTTATTCTGATGTTGACACCACGGACAGAACTGTGACTTATCAGTTTCTACAGGTTTTACGATATCTGGTTGGACCGTTCACTCTCCTTCAAGACATACTTTCAAAAGTTGAATCAACAATAGGTTTTCTGTAAAGTAATAAATCATCTTTCACATTTTCTGCAAAGAAAAAAATTGGTCAAAAAGACCATTCTCCCCGTCATAGATTATGATGACATCATTTCTAGATCTGCTTCAATAAAATCTCAATAAACAATGTCATTTACTGCACAGCCTCCATTTGATCAGACTTTTATCCTTTAACTCTGACCACTGGGACTTGTGCAGGTTAACTGGCCTTCACCTTCTTGTAGGTTGTTGCACTGGAAACAGTTCATTTATTAAAGTTTAATCTGTAAAACTTCTTCATACGTTCACTTCTAGTAGATCCATCAAAAAACAAACTACGTTCCCGTAGTTTCAACTCCTTGTTTGTCCCAAAAGCCAACACTTTGGTCTCTCCTCATTTACTTTGCTGCTCCAAATGTCTGGAATGAGCTGCAAAAATAATTCAAATAAAATAAAAACTTTGTGGTTGTTTCACGATCCACCTTCAATAATTCTACGACGTGTACCTGTTTTTAAAAGACCTGTCAGTCTTAATGTTTCAAGTGCAGGAAATGGTGTGTTGCACTTTTATATTTATAACTTCTATAAGTGTAATCTTGTTTGTTCACGTGCACGCCTATTTATGAGACTGTTGTTTCTATCTTGTTCCTGCGTCTTGTCAGGTCGTTGTTGCAAATGAGAAGGAGTTCTCCGTTCACTAAACTTGATCCAGAAAAGTTAAAAAGATAAAAATGTTTGTTAAAAAATAGAAAGACACATTTTAAACTGAATCTAAAGTTGCTCTGAGCTCAAGCAACAAGCTTTACTGTTTTTTCTCCAACAGAGGACGTCGTCTTCCCTCTGCAGCTCTGCTTCGGCTGATGGAGCTGAAGAACAGGATGAGGTCATCTCTGCTGGGCTTGTCAGACATTTTAATTCCAGGAGTCACAGCAGCTCAGTCAGGAAGTAGAAACAGACCATCCATCCATCCATCCATTTTTTTCGTCTTATCCGGGGTCGGGTCGCGGGGGTAGCAGCCTAAGTAAGGAGGCCCAGACTTCCCTCTCCCCAGCCACTTGGAGCAGCTCCTCTGGGGGAATCCCAAGGCGTTCCCAGGCCAGCCGAGAAACATAGTCCCTCCAGCGTGTCCTGGGTCTTCCTCTGGGTCTCCTCCCGGTGGGACATGCCCGGAACACCTCACCAGGGAGGCGTCCAGGAGGCATCCTAACCCAACTCAAATCCTGGTTCTGTCATTTACAGATTTCTGATCCACTTCAGTCTGGTTTTCTAAAACACCATTCCACTGAAAGTCAAAGTCAACTTTATTGTCAGAACTGCAATATGTACAGGACATACACAGGACCGAAATTGCGTTTCTCTCAGTCCCTCGGTGCAACAGTAACCATCTAAACACTAAACACTAAAACATTTAATAAACATAAGCATAAAATAGTAAAAGTGTAACACTGTCCTGAGTTTTTTCATAATAGTATAAAAGTATGAAAATTTACACCAACACTGAAACACCAAACACCCAATGAACATAAGCATAAAATGAAATAATAAAAGTGTAATACTGTCCTGAGTTTTTGCATAGTAGTATAAAAAGTATAAAAAGTATATCTATAAAATAAACTGAAGGTTCTAGCATTGACATTTGCAAAGAGTGGCACAGCAGCATATAAGTTAATGTACACAGTATATGTATGAGGTAGTTGATGTTGGTATAGAGGCAAAGTGGCATATGCAGTGAGGCACATAAGGCACATTTGGCATCCTTAGATAAGGCTAGTCAGAGAATACTGTATATGTATCTGCAGTAGTGTAGATAAAAGTAGTGTAAATGTAAACAGTAGTAATAAATGTAAAGCAGTAGTAATAAATGTAAACAGTATTAATAAATGTAAACAGTAGTAATAAATGTAAACAGTAGTAATAAATGTAAACAGTATTAATAAATGTAAACAGTGAATGTAAACAGTAGTATGACTATAGGCAGTAATGTAATACAAACATTAGTGCAAATATGAGAAGTAGTGCAAACTGAATGAGCACATGACCGAGAGTTTAGTGAATAACCCGTTTGATGACACAGAGTCCAGTGTTAAAATCTTTGTGTTGAGTGGTAATGTGTGAGAAAGTTTTTTGTGTTAAAGTTTTTTGTTTTGTGTTAAACTGCTCTTTTAAAAGTTCACAATGGCTGCCGATGATGGAAAATGTTCTGTGTTGGTCCTGTTGGATCTTAGTGCTGCCTTTGATACTGTTGACCATGCAGTCTTATTAAACAGGCTGCAGGTTCTGGCTCAGCTTTGGACTGGCTCACATCATACCTCTCTCACAGAACTTTCAAGACAGTCAGGTTCTCCTCTGACTATGCCCCCTTAAATTGTGGGGTGCCTCAAGGTTCAGTTCTGGGTCCACTTTTGTTTCCTTTTATATTATCCCACTCGCCTGCATTATTCAATCCTTTTCTGATATTTCCTATCACATTTATGCTGATGATATTCAGTTATATTTTTCGTTCAAACCACACCAGCTGGACATGTTATCCATCCTTGTCCAATGCTTGTCCCATATAAGGGACTGGCTCGCCTGTAACTTTCTGGTTTTAAACACAAGTAAGACAGAGACTTTGATTTCTGCTCCCAGTCACATTCACTCAAAAATCAATCAAAAAATTAACTCTTTCTGCCCAGCAGCCAAAGCAAAAGTAAGAAATCTTGGAGTCACATTTGAATCATCACTGGGTTTTGAGACTCACATTAAGACTATTTCCCGTTCTTGTTTCTTTCATTTAAGAAACATTTCTAAAATACAACCTATGGTGTCCAGAGTTGAACTAGAGAACATTATTCACGCTTTTGTATTGTCGCGTCTGAACTACTGCAATGCCCTTTTTACCTGCCTGGACAAGTCTTCTGTATCACGCCTACAAGTGATACAGAACGCAGCTGCCAGACTTCTCACTAGATCCAGTAAATACTGCCACATCACTCCAGTTCTGTCTTCACTTCACTGGCTCCCAGTTGAGTTTAGAATCCGTTTTAAAGTCCTTGTGCTCACGTACAAAGCTTTAAATGGCTCCTGTGTATCTCTGTCACCTTTTGACTAAATACTCTGCTGCCTTCGATCACAGACCCAGAACTTCTTGGATGTTCCACGTACGTGGATGAAAACTAAAGGGGCCTTTCAGTCAGTGGCCCCCAGGCTGTGGAACAGTTTGCCCCTGCAGCTTCGTTTTGCTGACTCTGTTGAGGTTTTTAAAAAACAACTGAAAACACTTTTATTCGCTCAGGCTTTTATATCATGATTTTACTGTATTTTTATTTTTTCTTGATTGATATTTGTAGTTTTATGCTTGTTTTATTCTGTGTATACTTTTAGCATTGATTTTTATTGTACAGCGCTTTGTGATTTTATGTCTGTGATGAGCGCTCTAGAAATAAACCTTACTTACTTACTTCCTAGATGCCCGAGCCACCTCAACTGGCTCCTCTCGATGTGGAGAAGCAGCGGCTCTACTCCGAGTCCCTCCCGGATGACTGAGCTTCTCACCCTATCTCTAAGGGAGAGTCCAGACACCCTGCGGAGAAAACTCATTTCAGCCGCTTGTATCCGAGATCTCGTTCTTTCGGTCACAACCCAAAGCTCATGACCATAGATGAGGGTGGGAACGTAGATCGATCGGTAAATTGAGAGCTTTGCCTTTCGACTCAGCTCTCTCTTCACCACGACAGACCGGTACAGCGCCCGCTTCACTGCGGACGCTGCACCTATCCGCCTATCGATCTCACGCTCCAGTTTTCCCTCATTCGTGAACAAGACCCCGAGATACTTAAACTCCTCCACTTGGGGCAGGACCTCCTCCCCGACCCGGAGAGGGCAGGAAAAGGTTAGAAACAGACCACCTATGATCAACTCATTTACAGGTGGTCCCCGGCTTACAAGCGCCCTGACCTACGAGCGTCC
>JBBPBX010056600.1:0-22707 GCA_038048925.1 Garcialebias charrua
GTCTGTCGTGGTGAAGAGAGAGCTGAGTCAAAAGGCAAAGCTCTCAATTTACCGATCGATCTACGTTCCCACCCTCATCTATGGTCATGAGCTTTGGGTTATGACCGAAAGAACGAGATCTCGGATACAAGCGGCTGAAATGAGTTTTCTCCGCAGGGTGGCTGGACTCTCCCTTAGAGATAGGGTGAGAAGCTCAGTCATCCGGGAGGGACTCGGAGTAGAGCCGCTGCTTCTCCACATCGAGAGGAGCCAGTTGAGGTGGCTCGGGCATCTGGTTAGGATGCCTCCTGGACGCCTCCCTGGTGAGGTGTTCCGGGCATGTCCCACTGGGAGGAGACCCAGAGGAAGACCCAGGACACGCTGGAGGGACTATGTTTCTCGGCTGGCCTGGGAACGCCTTGGGATTCCCCCAGAGGAGCTGCTCCAAGTGGCTGGGGAGAGGGAAGTCTGGGCCTCCCTACTTAGGCTGCTACCCCCGCGACCCGACCCCGGATAAGCGGAAGAAAATGGATGGATGGATGGACTTGTAAACGTCCACACTGTGATTCCATTCCATTCTGTAAGTTTCAGAAAAATCCGCTGAGTGGTTCTTGACTTATCTTGCAAACAAACAGCAAACAAACAGAGCTAACAAAGCTACATCCAGACCAGGAGGCTGACAGTCAGTCCGAGCAGAGGAGCTTTTTTTCCGGACACATGAGCTGGAAACGGTCTTCTTCTTCTTCTTGGGTCAATGTACTCCTCTGGAAGTAGTACTGCATTGCGCCCCTAGCGGCCAAAAGTGGCACTGCACCCTTTTCTGCCAAACTGAAAAGGCTCATAACTGAGTCAAAAATTGGTCTAAAAATATGGAAAAAAAATCCATAAATAGGTCGCACCGGATTATAGGTTGCAGGCCTTGAAAAAAACATACAAAGGTGTGACCTATAATCCGAAAAATACGGTATGCATATATTTCATCCATACACATTTTGGCAGCACGGTGGCACAACTGGTAGAGCTGCTGCCTCTCAGCGAGAAGGTTGCCAGTTCAAATCCCGGTCCGGGGCCTTTCTGGGTGGAGTTTGCATGTTCTCCCCGTGCATGCGTGGGTTTCCTCCGGGTACTCCGGTTTCCTCCCACAGACCAAAAAACATGCTTGTTAGGCTGATTGGTGACTCTAAATTGACCCTAGGTGTGAGTGTGAGAGTGGATGGTTGTTTGGTGTGAGTGAGACAGGTCCCTCTTGTAAATGAGTCCCCGTGACTCAACGAGGCTAGCCTGTATAAATAAAGGTTGAATGAATTTCGAAATATTTTTATTTTATAATTTCATTTTTATAATTTTTTTTAAAAAGTATTCAATGTAAAATGGTCCAGAACTTCCAGTGGAGCGGCGCCCTGGCGCCCCCTATCGGCCAGCCGCCCCTGATCTTAAATGTCATTTTTTAAAATAATCATTAGATGTTTGTCTAAACTGATTAACTTCAACCCAAGTCAAAATAACCGCCTGAGATAATCAACATAAAAAAACACCTAAATTAATTTAACTCAGTCACAGTTTACGTTGAGCTGAAGTTCGGTGTGGTGGTAGCTGAGAGTTATTCCCAGCAGAGACTCTGAGGGCTAATAAATCGTGTATGCACTATTTTTTTTAATTCATCCAGAAAGGATGAAACATTTCAAATGAAGATATTTATATTTTCTTTTGTATGGGTTTTTATTTTTTATTTATTGAACTCTAGCTTCTTTAGCAAACCGTCAGCTTTTTCAGTGATTCGGGTACCAAACTTTCGGCTTGTTCACGACATCACGGTTGTGATTTTTGGTTTTTACAACTCCTATACTTTTTTGTATATTTTTAAATCTTGAAAACTATAATATTTGGAAAATACTTGTTTCAATTGTAGCATTTATCTACTGATTTGCCTTTTTAGTCTTTAGCTACAGTTCTGATCCTTTGAGCTTTTAGTCCCATTTTTGCTAATTTGCGCTTTTAGCTGCTGCTCTGCTAGTTTTAACTTTTAGCTAGTTCAGAAAATTTTAGCTTTCAGCCACGTTTTTCTAATTTATCTTTTAACTACTGTTTTGTTTGTTTTGGCTTTTAGCTAGTATTCTGATAAGTTTAGATTTCAGCAACTGTTTTGCTAATTTGAGCTTTTAGCTACTGTTCTGCTGGTTTAAACATTTTAATTTGGGCTAATTTTAGGTTTTGTTCTGAGCATTTTAATTTTAAAGGTGTTGTGACATGATGTTGGAACTATGCATAAAGTGGCACAACATATATACAGTATGTTGTATCATTCAACTATGTTCGGTTTTACAAGCAAAATGATAAATCAATGAAAATTTGTTTCAAAAGTGATTTTACAATTGGCGCTGTGTTTTGTCACGGGACATCCGGGTACTTACGCATGCGACGTTGTGACGTAGAGACAAGAAGTTCAGTCTGCAGGCTGCTATTAGCACGCAGTGTCATTGTCTTCAAGATCGCCTATTTTCTTTTGTATAACTTGAAAAATGCCGGTACGTTGTGTCGCATTTGGGTGTTCTAACATCGCCAGCTCTGTAGACGACTACGATCGGGTTCCAGCCCTTCACCCTCGGAACCTTGCTCATCTGATGTCGGACTCCCCCTCGCACCCTGAACGGTAAGACTCAAATAAATACGGGTGCAGACCTACATTATTACCAGCTGTTTCTTGTTCATCACTCGAACTAACTTCGGCTTCCCAAACTGAAGACAAATTGCTCAAATCTTCACTGAAATTGCTTAATTCCTCGGTTTATATATTCGCTGCTATTTGTTATTTACAAGGTGCGTTCTAGCCATTGCGTCATAAAAATGCATTGGCGTTTGACTGCGACGCACTGCAGAGTTACGTCATTAAAACTATTTTATTTAAAAATACTTTTATATATTAATTATTCGAAGCATCTGTGTACAAACAATCAAAGCAGAGTAGCTCCTCTTTCTAAAGATGTCTATGTTTTAGCATCATGTCACAACACCTTTAACGCTTGAGTTTTAATGTCCTCTTAAGTTTCTCCTCAGCATCAGTGCAGCATCATGAAAAAGTTATTCTTTAAAGTAAAACCTGTTTTTTGTGAAGTCAGATAAGTCTTAGCTGCAACAGCCTATTTTCCCCTTCCTGTTTATCGGCAGCGTTTAAAGCAAAGCTTGTTTGATGGATGGTTCTGGTACAGAGGGAAAAGGCTTACGGTAGCACTGGGCTCCAGGTGTTAAGTTCAGGGCGCAGGTTTTGGTCGTGTACACGCCACAGGTCCGTGTTGACCTCTCTGCGTGTGTTTCTTTCTGTTAGCAGCAGACAGAAAGACAAAGCGGGGCAGATTACCGGAGCGTCCCGGGGCCAGGCTCCATTGTTCCCCCTCATCAAGCACGCTGGCAGAGCTTTAGCCCAGTAATGACTACCATGGGCCCCGAGCTCATCCACAGCTTCCTCTCACTCATTGCTCATCCTTACAGACCAGGTGGAACGGTGCAGCCGGCAGAGCGGGGGAGGCAATACATATGGAGACAACTCTTGTTGTGACGGGGGAGGGGGGCAGCGGACAAGGGGTTTACGGAGGAAGAGCTGCTGAGGAGAAACTGAAGCGATTCTTCAGAGAGGACTGTCAGGATCTTTGGTTTGTTGGAGGGTCTATGTTTAATTTTACTTTGGTCCCTCTGTGACATCACTCACCTTCCCTGCTCCATTCTGGCAACCGGCCACGCCCACTTTGGCCTGTTCCCAGTCAACATTAGCCTGGTTAAAACCAGACCCTTGTCCTTCACTTCGCTTCGTACTAGGGTCTGGACTTTCTGTTATAGAGAACCAATTCTTGCTGGAGGCGTGGCCTCTGCTGAGGAACAAAACCATTGGATCTTTGAAAAATTTTGATCAGGGAAAAGCATTCTGCTTCCTCCCCCTCAGAGCCATATATGGCTGCTCCCCCGTGGTCTGCTGAATTTGATTTCAGCTCCGCCTCCTGCTGCATTTTCTCTCGCTGCCGCTGTATATTCTGTGTTTATATGTTAATAAAACGTTCTTAAAAAACACAAAAAAAACATTGAGCTCTGGTCCAGCACACCGACCAGAAAATCTGCAGGGACTCGGGCAGCAACGTAAAACCCGAGTTTAATTCTCTCGTGAGTGACAACCTGAGGCATTTCCTCATTCAACTCAGCGGAGGGAGAGGAGGAGGAGGAGGGAGCGATCACTTGACTTTTGGCAAAAAAACAAAAGAAAACTCCAGATAAGTGATTAAGAAGGGGAATTTAATACATTTGTGTCACATATAAAACAGTCCTGCATCGCTTTGCATCGCTTTGAATGAGAACATGCGGATGCTCGCTGGCTGCGCGCTGGGACAGGTGGGGGCATGGGTTAGGGGCCAAAAACTCAGCCCCTTCTGTTCTCTGATTGGTCCGGAAACTCCGCCTTCTGTTCTCTGATTGGTCCGGTCAAAAATCTACCTGAGAAATCCTTGTCTATGGGAGAAGTCCCAGACGGAGCAGTGAAGGGAAAATAGAATAGACCTTTTACCAGTTGACGTCATTGCGCATGCGCACTCGCATTTTTCACGAATTTTCCGGAAGCTGGGGGTAACACGTCAATACTACTCTAGTGTTTTCCTTACTGCCAACGTTTGCGATAGGGAAAAAGGACTTCTGTTGTGTTTATAATTGTTCGAGGCAACGTAAACGAGTAAAAGAAGAAGGTGAGACTTGCTCATTTTGCAACGTCCCTCTAGGAAAGTCGAGTAAAGCGACTAAAAGAAGGAAGATGTGGCTTCAAGCGCTTTGCCGGCAGGACACAAAACAGCAAAGTGTATAATCTGCATTTTTTATCTGGCATGGCCATTAATGATCCAAACTCCGTGGATTACGTTCCAACATTACATCTTGGATATGGGAAACAGACAAAACAGAGAACAACCTCCCGCAGCAGAATGCTACTGGACAGTTGCTCAGCTAGCAGCTAGCTAGTTCTACTAGACCTGGCTGTACCTCAGTCCACTGCCTGTGTTGAAGTTTCAACCTGCGACATGCAAGGAGATTCTTCCTTCAACCCCCCTGAAGAAATAACAGGTGAGTAAAATGTCATCAAACACTGTGCAGCTCTATAAAAATGAACAGACCACTGCACTGTTAGCCCGTTATCATTTGAACTCTTTCTGCATTGAAAAAATATACAGTAGTAGTTTCCACAAGACAAACATGTTTTATTAACATTATTTGAGGTCTGACTTTAAAAACATTTCAGCCATTTCTCTCTTTCTGTAAGTTATTCGCACAATTTTGCTGGGAGCATCGGTGACATGCTGTCACAGAAAAAAAAGCAATCCTGTCATCAATGTGTATAAGCATACAGTTTAACTATACACAAGGCTGTTTTGTTTATTGTCAAATATGAATTAATACTTTGTTTTACAGCAGCAACTGGCCAACAACTCCTTGGTGACAAAGGGTTTTATGTGAAGTCAGAGGTGGAAAAAGGGAAGCTAGTCTGAACCTGCCCACCTTTCTGCATCCAGGACACAAGCAGTTCACTGAGGAAGAGGTACCGGTATGTATTGTACAAGGAGTGTTGTGGCCTTTTGAAGCACTAAGTGCAATAAAGTAAAAATATCTTTGTAAGTACAGGTGTTTCCGGCAGCGTGTAACTGGCCCGGCGAGGCACAAAGATTTGCTTGCCCGCTGGGCCGACACACATTTATGGACCTGTCAGGCCTGTCATGATCCAAATATATTTATTTTAAATAAATTCTGTCAACCGTGACATCACATTGGTTGAAGTTTTTGAAGGACATCACGTTAATCCAATGAAAACTCACAGCACTCCTCAGCTGGCTCAGTCATTCCCTCCCCAATTAGACCAAATTTATATACTGTACATGTATTCAAATCCATGTTTATTACAGTGATTGATTACTGAAATAGTCCACACATCCCAAAACAGACATTGATTGTAGGACATTAAATTTAGAAATGAACACACCAACCTTTAAATATAAAGCAACTGTGCTCTAATTTGACTTTTAGTGAAGTGGAACTTTTGTTTAGTTAAATTTTTTAATCTGTTAATATACAAATGCTGTTTTAGTCACATTTTAGGATTTTGAATCTCACTAGATAAAGAAAGAGCGTTTACAACAAAAACAGGTCAGTCTCTCTTATCATGGTGACCTAACCAGGCCGAAAGAAAATCCTCTTCGTGACTCTGCTGTTGTCAGATCTGTTCTCTAGTTTATAGTTCAGCTCTCTGGTCATCCAATGACTTAGCAACAAAACCCCATAAACATTAAACTGTCTAAAGTCTCCAAGTTGTCAGAGAAGGCATCATTAAAAAAAAATATTAGCAGGTTACTTTCTGTCCTAGGCTACTGTCCTTTAACAAGTGAAATGACAAACACAAACACATCTTCTGGTATGTGTTGTTTCTGTTTGTGACATATAAATAATGAGTGTGCAGTGAACCATTCTTCATTGCATGACTGTTTGCGTGTATCTGCCTCAATTAAATCTGATTCTGCTTGTGAGACATTTAAAGATGTTTTGAACTTCTGGCAGGTCTCTCTGATGGCGTGGAGACTGGACAGGGGCCGCGGTCGTCAGCTACTTCATCTGCCGGAGGGTCTGGATCGAGAAACCGCAGCCAGGGGCTTTGAGCATACCTCAAAAGAAAAAAACATGAAGTTTTAAAATCTAGACAAAATAAAGGAATTAAAGAAACATACAGATAAGCGTTAGTGGTTTTTAATGTTTACTACTACAACCTGCAATAGGTCAACAATGGCTCCACGCTCAAAATGTCCTTGTGAAGACCAGCCAGCAGTGATGGGCTCATTCCGGTCATCAGGATGTCGTGGGTCAAAACGCAGGCTGTTCAGCGTTCTCCTGGAAAACTTCTCGACGCAGATGTCATGCCTTAAATGACACCAACATGAAAAATGTGGTTGATATCAAACACATATTAGCAAATCTGTTTGTAGAAGTGTTTTGTTGTTTTTAAAAAAATGTCCAAAAACTATTCCAGATCTTACAATTGTAGAAAACATTTAAAACCGTGCATATGTCATTGCATTTATTTCTTATCTAGTGCCACTAGAAAACAACAATAATTAACACAATACAATAAACTACAATTGTACAATGTTGAATAGTTTTTTGACTGGAATAAGACAAAATAAGTGATATTGTATTATTCCAGTTGTTGGTGAAGTTTGACTGAAAGTCACCTTTCTGGGTATTTGTGTTATAAGCGTAATATGAAATTTCTTCAGGAACACTGATTAAACTCACTTTAAAACTTGCAGCTCATCCCAAGTAGCAGGTGCAGTTCGTTTTTGGGCTGGTCCCTTCCATGTACAAGGCAACTGGGTGCAGGTTGGTTTAGAATGTATTTCCAACATGGTTGCAGCCACCTCCTTGTCTGCAAAAACAATCACAAACACAATATACAACCATATTGTATGTGTCATTATGGAATTCACATGCAAAATATATTGTTTGTAATATATTTAAGATTTTCACACATTTTACGTCTAATAAAGTGTAAGCTGTATAAACAACGTGTCAAAAGTGCAATACAGTAGTAAATACATTATCAAAGATAATAAAATTTTCCCAGGAAAGCTAATAAATGTATCTCTTGGGATGGTTCTTATTTTTCACATCACAACATCACCAATTGTCTCAGGTTGTATTTAAGACATAGTTTACAGAAATAAAATAAGAAATAAGGACGCTACAAACATTTGTGCGACTGACTCAAACGTCATGTTTTTGTTTACATACTGTGCTAATACTGATGGCTCTTATGAAGACATGGCGCTAGTTATAGCAGCTAACAGAAGATGTTAAACCTGTAACAATAACCAAATCAGTCTAAATATCAGAAGTATTGGTGTGAGAAATTTAAAACATTGTGTGACTGACTCAAACGTCATGTTTTTGTTTACATACTGTGCTAATACTGACGGCTCTTATGAAGACATGGCGCTAGTTATAGCAGCTAACAGAAGATGTTAAACCTGTAACAATAACCAAATCAGTCTAAATATCAGAAGTATTGGTGTGAGAAATTTAAAACATTGTGTGACTGACTCAAACGTCATGTTTTTGTTTACATACTGTGCTAATACTGACGGCTCTTATGAAGACATGGCGCTAGTTATAGCAGCTAACAGAAGATGTTAAACCTGTAACAATAACCAAATCAGTCTAAATATCAGAAGTATTGGCGTGAGAAATTTAAAACATTTATTTCTGACGCTTGGATATACAGGTTGTTGACAACCACTCACCCTGCTGGACATTCGCAAAAAGCCTGAAGGATTTCCCCATTTTCCATCAGCGCACACAATCACCTCCTCTCGTATCCGCGGCACGATGTTCAGGAATTTTGACCAGTTGTTGTCCACTATTTTAAGAAACCAAGCTTCTAAATTACTACTCGCCATCAGTAAAGCTCCTCGGCTCCTTCCTACTTACCCCCAACATCCGGTTTCGAATCGACGCAGCTTTTTGCCGTCCAATCAGAACGCTCGTTTCAGGTGAGCTTTGCGTGATGACGTCAACTGGTAAAAGGTCTATTGAGCGGAGCTGTGTAGGAAGGCGAGGGCCAGGCTAAGTCAGCATACTCAGGTGCCTCCACTTCCTCATCAGCAGCTGAATTTTGCCTTTGATTAGTTCTCGTCTTCTCCGTGCTTCTAGGATGGGGGTGAATTTCCACTGGGTTTTGTTTTCCCGCTCTGTGGGTGTGATCGTCAATACCAAGTGAGCAGCTTCTTGAAGTTTGCGTTGCTGAATCCTCTGATCCGCCAATAAAGGCAGAATGTTCTGGACCTCGTCATTGGTCCACAGCACTGTTTGAAGCTTCCATACTGAACTAGAAACTAGAAAAGAAAAACGAGAAAACAACTAACCAACACAACGATCGGAGAGGAACTGGCACTTCACATGTTCACATGCAGTTGTTGCTGCCATGACATATCCACACCCCTTCAGATACTTGCCTGTAGGGATGAAAAAATGCACAATATTGGATTTTTGGGCGATATCCGACATATCGCCCAAAAATCCAATATTGTGCATTTTTTCATTCAACCTTTATTAACCTGTCTAAATAAAGTTGAATGAAAAAAATGCACGATATTGGATTTTGGGGCAATATCCGATATGCCGATATGCTAAAACTTATTTGGCCGATAACCGATACCAATACTGTACTGATATTTTCCCCCTAGACCTACTTACAGAGACTAAATGGTAAATGGTAAACGGAGCTTACTTATATAGCGCTTTCCAGCCCCCCGTGAGGGACCCCAAAGCGCTTTACAGCACCAGCCATCCACCCATTCATACACACATTCATTCACCAGTAGCGGTAGACTGCCATGCAAGGCGCCAGCCAGTCCTACTGGGAGCAACTCGGGGTTAAGTGTCTTGCCCAGGGACACAACGACACATGGTGTGGGAAACCGGGATTTGAACCTCCAACCTTCCGATCGGGGGACGACTGCCATTACCACTACACCACGGCCGCCCCATACATACATAGCTTTCTCTGCTGTGGATTTAAAATACTACATTATTCTGTACGGTCTTTGTCAATTTGCCCTTGTTATCAAATGCAGATGCCAAAAAAGGGCTAAAAATGATGTAACACTTCAATTTGGATTATGTTTAATGTCAAAATGTATTCATGACATGTACTCTCTCTAACACAATGACAACACTTGAACAGTGAAAATTTGTAGATTTTCACAAATCTAACCTGTTCACAAGCTACAAGAGAAAAGCGCATAAGTACTGTAGTAGTGCATTAACAGATCAACTTAACAGTTTCTTAAATAAAAAATTAACATAAAACAGAAGCCTTTCATATCAGTGAGTATTTTGGTGGAATGGCCGATGTCCGATATTTAACTTTATCACTAATATTGTCCGATACCAATACCATGCCGATAATATCGTGCATCCCTGCTTACCTGTATACTTACCTGGTACTCTCACGATACAATGGAGGAGGGGGTGGCTGCTGCTGTGGAGGCAGGGAGGAGGAGACGCAAAATAAATTTGAAGCTGAATTTTTCTCTGTACATCCATAATCATGAAAAATGGAGAAAAATCTTTGTAATTCACAGAAAATCCATAAGGCCTGACGGAGCTGGGGGTTCGGCCAGTGACGTCGCTCCACCGGCCAGTCAACTGATGCAGCCTGATTACGTCAGAATCGTCCCCTCGGAGTATAGTCTGCATGGAACCACGAACAAGGTGGTCCCATAACCAGGCTGTGTGGGGGTGGTACTGGCAGTGGGCAGGCCCGTACCTGATGCGATGCAGTGCGGTGTGGGATGGAACCGAATAGAGCTGAGGCGGTGGCAAAGCGCCTTCATTCTGTGTCCAGCTCCATGTCAGCAGAGCCTTGTTGATTCAAAGTCACGATGCTCCGAAAAGACAAATATCTACAATTTCTATACAGTCTTAATAGTTTGTTCTTTTTGAATAAATATTTGTGTCTGATTTGATCGTGACGTGTTAATTGTTCTACAGCTTCCCTCTCTCTCTTTAGTCGATTGGTGTTTTAGTGCGTGGAATGTTTTGTGAAGTTTTCTCGTCCTTTTTAACGATGCACCGTTTCTCACTGCAGCAGTTTTTCATTTCATCATGCTGTAAAGAAGAAAGATGAATAAAGTGTTCTGGTTCTGGTTTCGTGGCACGGTCCGGTGTTTCTCCTCTGTAACCGTGTTTCCATCTATTTTCATTTCGAATTTTGAGCTAATTTTTGAAATCTCGCAAAAATGTAAATACAAATTAATGCGGATCAGAAGTGTTTCCATCAACTGGCTTGAAACGCATCTACCGGGCCACGCAAAGCGTCATTACGTCAGACGTCAGCGTTACGCATGTCTACAGTAAACAGGAAGTAGCGGTTGAAAACAGAACCCGACCACACATCTCGGCAAAATGGAGAGAATATTTCAGGTACGTGTTGCTATCGGGCAAGTTGTATTTATTCTGTCATGCCAACTAGTTTTAGCGATGTTACATGTTGTCCGGAGCGGAAACAGCTGATCAGTCACATGACGTAAATGTTCGCTACGGCAGAACTGAGTCGGCAAATCTGTTTCCATCTGTCGTTTTGCGCATCAGCTCTGTTTCGAAACCCCCAAAAACCACCTCAATCGAGCGTATCAACTTTTGAGCGAATTAGAGGAAGTTAACTCGAATTTTTCCGTTTCCATTCATCTTTTCTGATGCGATGCTTCAAAATGTGCATCTAGAAACCTTGATGGAAACACGGTGTGTGAGTAGAGGATTCCTCAGGTGTTAGATTTGTTGCTCGTCACTTGGGGGGTAGCTCCTCTTGTTTGTCTGTGTTCTGGGTCCAATCCTGCACACACACACACACACACCATCAAGATGAACATTCAAAGGCCTGGTGTGTCGTAGTTGCTGAGAGTCATCCACATCATTCACTTAGAGCACAGATTGCACAAGACGTTTCCAAGATGGCCACCACAGCCAACCCTTGTGAAAACCAAAGAAATGAGTAAAATTCAGTTTATTTTGAAGATTTTCTGCTAAGCTTCAGTGTGGTAATAGCTGTCATTCATAACCTACGCTGAAAGGACAACTCCATCCATTCTCAAGAAAAGATGATGGCAGTCTAAACCCGGCAGAGAGGCAGCATGTGATGCATTCCTACAAACAATACTGGGCCTTTAATTAAAAAAGTGATTCTATCAGTATCTCCTCATAGGAGTAAATCAAAACTCAGTTAAAGCTGGTCATAGTGAGAACCTGTCTCAGGTGAGATATTTACTAATCACAGTGGAAACAGACCTCAGCTCCTTCTCTTGGTCTCTGCTGCCCCCTGCTGGAAGAAACAAACTCTGACTCCAGCACCAACAACCGCTTCTTTAAAACTAACCCGATTTAAAATACAACAAAAAACATAATGATTGTAAATTACATGAAACATTCATGACAGAAACAGATTACAGATGATGATGATTACTGAAGATGATGATTACTGAAGATGATGATTACTGAAGAAGATGATGATTACTGAAGATGATGCCGCAGGTTGAGAAACTATAAAACATTTAATTTTAACACCTCACTCCTTCAGATCTGAAGCATGCTGAGAGATTTCATGAACCAACCACCCCCAACACACACACACACACACACACACACACACTGTCACACACGCACACACACACTGCTGCGGTCAGGGGAAATTATCTAGTCTTTTCAGATGATCTGTCACCAATCACCAGGAGTCGTCAGAATGAAGGAGGTGATAATAGGAGGAGTCTGACTCCAAGCTGCTCCTTGCTCCTGCTGCTCCACTGACCTCCTTCATGGTTCCACAAACTCATCAGGGTTCTGGGCCGGATTTGTCCTGGTTGAGGTTCTGAGCGCCCTCGGATCTGATATTCTGACAGTATGTAAACTAGATGAGAACAGAATGCAGGGATGATCAGAACTCATGAACCCAGATGAACCCATCAGATGTTGAAACAAACAAAAGGCAAAAGGACGATTTTAAATAACAATCAGGTCATCTTGGATCTGGAGTCTTCAACACGTCTTTTTCAAGATGTTCAGCTCCACGTTCACTCGGAGAAGACTCCCTGCATCTTCTCATGACAGTCTGTGAAGGTCCAGGACCCAAGGAGACCAGCTGGAGGTGTAATGAAGGGAGAAGTTTTTGGAGGCTTTTGTGAAAATGTTTTATTATGGTCTGATTGAGTCTGACATCAGGACAGTCCTGGACTTAGTCTATTTGAAACGAGCTCTGGTCCAGAGAAGACGGCAGCGGTTCTGGATGGTGACCAGACCTAGTTTAATGCAGTGGCCCCTAAGGGCCTCGTTCTTTGAGTTCAGATTTCTACAGATTCTTCTAATCTGCGGATCAGATTATCGACTGGAGATGATGGAGATTAAAGTCTTGATTCAGGAACTTTATTCTGAAATTGTTCCTCTAGTTTTAGACAGAATACTGAATCTGTGCTCATCTTTACTTCTAACAGGCTCTGATGGACCTGCTGATAATTCACCTCATCAGTGACTAAATGTTCCTTCTGGTTCTGATCTGGACCTCTCACTCTTACAGACTTTAGTTGCTCCTGAGCTCTTTCAGATCTCCGTCTCCATCTTGTCCTCCATGTTTTTTTTTTCCTTCCACATTTTTAAGTTAACGTTTGTAAAACTCAACGAGTTTTAAAGCCAGAATTGTGCTGTATGGTTGATTAGCTGTAGCAGCCATCTTGAATCAGACTGACCTCAAACCTTTGCAGTGATCTGTCAAATGCCTCCCACCATTATTACGCAGATGACACCATCATCTATTGCTGTTCTTCCTCCCTCAGCCAAGCTTTCACCTCTCTTCAGGACGCTTTTAATATTATTCAGTCACGGCTGCAAAAACTTAGACTGGTCCTAAATGCCGACAAAAGCAAGTTCATGGTTCTTGCCAACAGAAAGCAGCAACCAGAGAACCCACCTCAAATTGGAACCCAAGAGGGAAAACAAATAGAAATGGTCTCCACCTACAAATATCTAGGTTTCAACATTGACACTGAACTGTCTTTTAAAACCCACATCTCCAAAATGGCCACTAAACTCAAACTGAAGCTAGGTTTCTTCTTCAGAAACAAATCCTGCTTCTCATGCAAAGCCAGGAGAACATTAGTAGCTGCAACATTCATGCCAATACTAGATTATGGTGACGTGCTGTACATGAGTGCTGCATCAAAATACCTACAGTCCTTAGACTCCATTTACCACGGTGCCCTTCGGTTCATTACTGACTCCAGTTATCGCACTCATCACTGTGAGCTTTACGTAAAATCTGGCTGGTCATCTCTCAGCACTCGCAGATACACTCACTGGATATCCTTCATCTACAAGACCCTCCTAAACCTAGTCCCGTCATACCTCACCTCCTTAATACAAACATCACACAGTCATTACTCCCTGCGCTCTAACGATTTAGTCCTCCTGTCAGTTCCTCCTGTCAGAACTGAACTAGGAAAAAGAGCATTCAGCTTCGCCGTCCCCTCAGCCTGGAACAACTTACAGAAAGATCTGAAACTATCAACATTCATCTCTCCTGGATCCTTTATGTCAACCGTAGTAGAAAATGTCATCAAGAAACTTGACCATTGCAGATGTTTCTAACCATTACTTATCCAATATACATGTCATTGTTGATTTTTTAACTTTATTTACACAACCGAGGTCTGTCTGCTTGTTTTGTATATAATGTATATAGAAATCTGTCATATCCTGTTGGTTTTGAACTGTCATCTGTTTACTGTGATTGTAGTTTTCTTTATTTTCTTTTGATAAGTGCAAATGCCTATTGCCAATGTGACGTGTGCTGCTGACCACTTGACCAGGTCACCCTTGTAAAAGAGATCTCAATCTCAACGGGCTCTACCTGGTTAAATAAAGGTGATTGATTGATTGATTGATTGATTGATTAAATTGTCACTGACATGATTTTTTTACTATGCATAAAATTGCTCAAAATATATATCTCGTATCATTCAACTATGTTAGTTTTTGCAAACAAAATGTTAAATCAATTTAATTTTGCTTTAAAAGTGATTTTAAACTTTGCTCCGTGTTTATTCCCAGGAAATCCGATTACACGCGAATGCAACATCTGTGACGTAAAATCGGGCAGAGGCAGTCTGCGTCTGTCTGCAGCTCGCCTGCAGACCCCTTTTTTTTACTTGAAAAATGCCGTTACGTTGTGTCGCATTTGGGTGTTCTAATATCATCAGTGAACAAGTGAGCCTTTTCACTTTCCCAAAAGATGAAATACTTCGTCAAGAATGCAACAAAGCTGCACCCCTCGGAGCCCCCCCTCGCTCCACCTGAAGGTAAGTCTCATACGGCTGCAGACCTAAATTAGATCCTGCTGTTTCTTGTTCCATCACCCAAACTATTTTCGGCTTCCCAAACTGAAGACAAATAGCTCAAAATCTTCACTTGGATTTCTAAATTCGTCGGGTTTTAAATTGTCTACCTAATACCCGAGCCTTCTGCCCGATTTTACATCACAGATGTTGCATTCGCGTATACAGTATTTTCTGGTGTATAAGTCGCACCTGTGTATAGGTCGCATTGTCCAATTATCACCAATAGACTGGAAAAATCCCTAGATAGGTTGCACTGGTGTATAGGTCGCACCTACGTTTAGCTCTGCTGCAAATGTCTGCCACAGGAGCGCACAGCAAGGCTTTTAAGAAGATTAACACTTAAAAACAATTATTTGTTTGATAAAAATTATAGCAAATATATGTCTGAGCTGAACTTTTCCTTAATAAATGAACGTAATTGTGAAATGAGCTGGATTTAAAAATTTGTTTCACAGAAAGTGATAACAAGCCATATATAGGTCGCACCTGAGTATAGGTCGCAGGCCTTGAAAAAACCATAAAAAGGTGCGACCTATACACCGGAAAATACGGGTAATCGGATTTCCCGTGAATAAACACGGCGCGAAGTTTAAAATCCCTTTTAAAACAAAATTAAATTGATTTTATCATTTTGTTAGCAAAAACGAACATATAGTTGAATGATACAAGATATATATTTTGAGCAATTTTATGCATAGTAAAAAAAATCATGTCACACACACTTTACTTTAAAGAGTTGTTGATGTTCATCCATTAAACTTCTTCTGAAACTGTCAGCATTTGTCTGCTGGTTTATCAGATATTTTACTTACAGACACACCCACAGAGACACTCTGGCAGGTTCAGGGCAGCATTTTAAAATGTTTATGCTTGAGAGAACGTGACAACAGGAAGTGGGCCTGGTTATGCATTTTGATGCTCCTGACAAACAGAATGAAGAAGGCAGATTAAGGGGCGGGCAGATATAATAAGATTTCATCTTCTTTCTGCTCCCTTCATTTTATCATACTTGTATTCTTGTATCTGATGAAACTGTCTTGTATTGTTCTTTTAAAATGAATGAATAAACATCAAATCAAATCATCAAGGCAGCAGACAACACGAGGCTGGGTGAAGCAGGGGAGAGCATGGTGCTGCAGCACCCCCTGCTGGATGCCACAGGTCCTTCATGTCCAAAGGAGGGACAAAATGGAGCAAATAAAAGAATAAATGCAGTTTTTTTTAACCAGTACATGGTGCTGATGTTTCAGGAATTAGATGAGGTCTTTGTGGAAATGCTTAAACCTTTAAGAACCTTTTTAGTAAGTAAGTAAGTAAGTAAAGTTTATTTATATAGCACTTTTCGCAGATAAAATCACAAAGTGCTGTACAACATATAAATAAAAGTAAGTAAGTAAAGTTTATTTATATAGCACTTTTCGCAGATAAAATCACAAAGTGCTGTACAACATATAAATAAAAGATTAAAATAAACAGAAGAATTACTGTAGTAACATCTGATTAATCAAAACAATAAGAACAGCTGATAAAAACAAGAACAATTGATAAAAACACTAAATAAAAACATTTATCTAAAAGCTTGTCTGAATAAAAGTGTCTTGAGCTGGGTTTTAAAGGAATCAATAGAGGTGGTTTTTAACCGTATCGATGTGATTGTCCGGAAACAGAAAACTAAATAATTCAGCTGTGGGAGGCTGAGAGTAAACCCCAGGGAGTGGTGTGGTGAAATATTCCCTCTGGCTCGAAGAGCTGCTGCCCTCCTGTGGTTCAGCCATCTGCCTGCAGCGCACACACACACTGCTGACACACAAACACTCACACCTTCAGTAAATTAATCTTTGTTCTGTGTGTGTGTGTGTGTGTGTGTGTGTGTGCGTGCGTGCGTGCGTGCGTGCGTGCGTGCGTGCGTGTGTGTGTTGTCTGAGCTCACAAACCAAAGTATCGGCCAACATCGCCATCTTCTGGCTGAGGCTCTTTAATACAACATTTAAAGGAGACCACATATTGGTTTTATAAATTTTTATGGTATGTCTGTGGGCTATCCAGACCATGTTCATTCAATTTAATGCACAAAATATTTCTTAGTTAATGAAATATCCCCTTTTTAGTTCTGCCTTTTCTCATTTCCGTTCTGAACAGGCTGTTTATGATAATGAGCACTGAAGGCCACGCCCTTCAAAAATCTGTTTACATTAACTCCGCCCTCTGTAACAGCCAGTATCTCTAATCTGTTGTTGTTTTAAAATTAGCTCTTTTTTATTACTCATTTGACTTACTGTTAGTGCTAGCTTAAGATAAAGGCTCTGGCAAAGCTGAGCGTACTGCCTGTACGCCACTCTGACTCTACGCGCGCATTCTGTGCGCACGCGTTCGCTGGCACAGCTCTGCTTTCGTTCTCGCGTTAAATGCTCGCGTTTTTGCTCCAAATCCTTGTTGTAATTTGAGCAGCTGCGCGCAGAGCAGGACAAACTGAGGTCGCTGATTGGTCACTTGCTGACACGCCTACTGAAATGATTGACAGCTCGGGTGAGAGAATGCAGAGCTGGCCGGCTGCAGCCCGCTGCAGCCCGCTGTGGTGTTCCGCTGTGGTGTTTCTACTTTATATGTTAATAAAACGTTCTAAGAAATAAAAATAAAAACAGGGAGCGCTTTTCCTGCAGCCCACAGCCCACCAGGAAATATTTAAAACCTTGCACAGCCAGGTAGGACATGAATTCATTCATTTCAGTCATGGAGTGAATGGAGGATGAAGCGATTACTTGACTTTTGGCAAAAACAAACAAAAAAAAAGTCCTGATCAGCGATGAAGAAGGGGAATTTAATTCATTTGTGTAACATACAAAACAGTCCGGCACCGGGCAATTTATGGTGAGACAACGCGCATCGCGTACGCGGTCGTAAAATTTGAGCTTTGCGCATTAGTGTCCTGCGGGGCTACACGGGGCTACGCTTGTGCCTCTTCGTACGTACGGCGTAGTGTGGCGTACTGCCTGTACGCTGAGCTCTGCTGGGGGCTTAACTTACCGAAAGCCGTCTGCGCGCGCCGCCATTAGCTGCTCCCTTTAGGCATTAGCCCACCCGAATCCGAGGCTAATGATAGCTCTTCCTCCTGTCGTGTTTTTACACAAAGATTCGTGTCATATATGTTTTGTTTCTCAAAGAAAGGAGGATGTGGTACAATGTATTTGGTATAACTGTATCCGGTTTTATTGTGAAAGGGTGCGGGGGTTGTTTCCGGGTTTACGAAGATTAAAGACGTTCTCTTTTCAGCTGATCAAATGCGGTTTGTTGTGCACAGCTCCAAACCCACTGATTTTTCTTTGAGAGCAAGTCTCTTAGGGGCTTATCCTTTTCAGCCAGGCCTGGGATGAATTTGCCCAACTGGTTGACCATACCAAGAAAGCTGCGCACTTCACTGACATTTGTTGGCTCTTTCATTGCTAAAACTGCTTTTATTTTGTCTGGGTCCGGCTGGACTCCTGCTGCAGACAAAATGTGTCCGAGGAACTTTACTTCCTTTTTGCTTAGGTCACATTTATCTAGGTTTAATGTGACACCAGCTTCTTGCAGTTTATTGAGCACGGTGTGTAGACGAGCATCATGTTCCTGCTGGTCCTGTCCCCAAATGAGGATGTCATCCATGTGACAGACCACTCCAGGTAGTCCATTAAGGATCAGTGACATTTTTCGCTGGAAATGCTCAGGTGCAGAGGCTATTCCAAAAGGAAGACGGTTGAAGTGGAAGCGGCCAAAAGGGGTGATGAATGTTGTGTAGTGCGCTGACTCAGGAGACAATGGAACCTGCCAGAAGCCTCTGTTTGCGTCCAGCTTACTAAACACTTTAGCTCCTGCCAGTGATCCCAGTGTCTGTTCAACTGAAGGAAGGATGAACTTCTCTCTGCAAACAGCTTCATTTAGGTGAGTGAGGTCTACACAAATGCGAACAGAGTCATTTGATTTTGGTACTGGGACTATACCTGCACACCATTCTGTTGGTTCCTCAACTCTGCTGATTACGCCCATGGATTCCATGTTATTCAGCTCCCGCTTAACCTTGTCCATTAGAGGGATGGGGATCCTTCTTGGTGTGGCCAGGGAGAAAGGTACTGCATTGGGTTTCAACTTAATAGTGTATGGTTGTTGCATTAAACCCAAACCCTGGCACAGTTTTGGGTAACTGTCTTTTAACCCATTAATGTCTATGCTGTCTGCTCTACACACAAGATTTAACTTGACACTTGCGGGCCTGCTTAACAGTGCCATCTGCAGATCTTTGATAACATACACATTTTCTTCTATCTGCCGTTCACCTTTACATAATGTCTCTTTGTACATACCCAACACATCTAGCGGAGTACCACCTGGTCCTAACAAAGGTCTATCTGGCATGCTCAACTCTGTCACATTTTGGTTTATACAGTAAAACAACTGGGCTGGAATAACCGATACATCTGCTCCAGTGTCAATCTTAAACCTAACATTGTGGTTTCTGATAGTAAGGTCTGCATACCAGGGATCTGACCCTGCATCCACAGAACCAAGGAACACAGGTATGTCATTACTTTTCTCTGTTTCAACAACATGCACAGATTTAACAGATTTACACACCTTACTGTAGTGTCCTCTTTTACCACATGAGTGACAGGTTACATCCTTTGCTGGGCATTGAAATTTTCCATGTGCGGGTGTCTTTCCACACCTGTAGCACGATCTTTCATTTGGTGATTTGTCCTTATTAAAATATTTTGGTTGGCTGTGGGGCTTTGTTGTTGGACGCTTTTGTTTCCTATTTTTGGCAAACACAGCATCTATTTCCAACTTGTTGTCCCCTCTGATGTCCGTCTGTTGTCTTTTGATGGTTTCTGACTGCCGGGCCTGGTTAACAGCTTTCTCCAGAGTCAAATCTTTGTCCAGTTGAAGTCTCTCAGCTAAGCTGGTGTCCCTCAGTCCCACGACGAGGCGATCTCTTATTAACTCATCATGCAGTGCTCCATAACTGCAGTTTTCAGCCAAAGCATACAACGCAGTGACAAACGAGTCAACGGTTTCATTTACTTGTTGTATTCTCTGATTGAACCGAGCCCTCTCATAAATTGTGTTTTTCCTAGGCACAAAATATGTATCTAGGGTGTCTCTTACTGCCAGGTATTGCTGTCTTTGCATGTCCGATAAAGCCTGTCCCCGTAGGATATCATCTGCTTCATCCCCCATGCAGTATATGAGCGTATTTACCTGGTTAGCTTCTGAGCTTTGATGTAGGTTGCTAGCAAGACGGAACCTTTCAAACCTCCTTATCCACTTCTCCCATTGCTGTGGTTTGGAGAAATCAAATGGCTCGGGGGGCTGGATGGTAAACGTGGCGTTTGGGGGTAAATTGCCATTAGCATTGTAGCTGTTGACAGCCTGTTGCTGGTGCAGTTGAATGCGAGGCTGCGTAGCTGCTGCGTTAGCTCCCGCGCTAGCTCCCGCTTCTTCTTCAGACATTCTTCTGTGTCTTTAGCGCTTTTTTTCGCTCACCAAACTGTCTACCGTTGTCCCCCGACGTTTAGCTCTTACTGTCGATCCACTTCTGACACCATGTCGTGTTTTTACACAAAGATTCGAACGACACTTTGTAGAGCAACTCAGAGAACGTCTTTAATCTTCGTAAACCCGGAAACAACCCCCGCACCCTTTCACAATAAAACCGGATACAGTTATACCAAATACATTGTACCACACCTCCTTCGCCCGCTTAGCTCCGCTCGTTGCATGCTGCGCTTTGGGAGCGATCGCTGCTCCAGTCCAGACACATACACAAAGTTCACAGAGTGTTTCCAGTTAATTTATCCGTATGAGGCAACCTCTGACCGGACCCTTGGTCCTCAAAAGCCAGCAGTTCCCAGCAGCTCCCGCCCGCAGATGGTCCCTTCGCCGGCGGTCTGCTCGTTTTCCGTCTGCCGGCTGCTCGTTGGGAGCGATCGCTAATACGCTAAAAATTGAACTAAAACGTAAAAATAACAATTATACTTTATTTATAAAGCCATTTAAAACAACCACAGCTGCAACAAAGTGCTGTACACATGAAATTAAGAACATTTAAACAAAAGATGAGATGAAATCAGGAAAAACAACCGTCACGTCTTTTATACTGAAGTGGGTTGAGCCTAACCAGGGGTTGCTAGGTGAGGGGCTGGATTCAGGTTTGGGGTGGGTTGTCCTGGCGCTTGTGACATCACAAGCGCGAGGATTTGAAAACGAGACATTTATATCCCAGAAAAATAAATCTACTTAGAGTAAATATAGCACTGGGAGCATTTCTTTGGCCCTAGGACTGTTTTTTAAAGAAGTAAATACCCAAAGTAGAGTAAAAAAAAAAACATTAAAAAGTGAATTTTGCATCTGTGGTCCCCTTTAAAGGCACAGTCTGCGGTTTGTGGGAAGCCCTGAAACTTAGAAAAATTTTGAGCAGAAACCCTTCTCCCTCCTCCCCCTTGCACTCTGGCTGACCTGCAACTCCGCCTCCTTAGCTCCTCCTCCACAGCTTGGCCTCTCGTGAACGCGCATGCATGTAAACACAGTAATGGCGTCGGCGCAGTCACCGGAGGGACTATTTCCTTCTCAAATCTTTGCGTATTTGTAATAAAGTATCGTAAATTATGTATAACCCTTTCAATAAGTTATGTTATAATACTTTGCTGCAGTGTGTGACATTTTATCTGTGTTACGCATCTAGTTTTGAAACATTGTCGATGGTCTTCAGACGAGGAATTTACACCCAGAGAGACCTACGGTCCGAAGAAGAGGAAAACAGCTGCGTGCTGGGGACACTCAGCTCTTGAGAAGAGTCAAACCTGGGTTGATGCACTACAGCTGGACTTGTTCATATTCTGGTTTTGTTACATAATGAGATTCGATGCTCACAGGGGGAGTTGATGAAAACAAACAGTTCTCATAGTCACCATGTTTTCATGCAAACATTTAAATTGATGATTTTTCATGAACATGCGGTGAAATCAGTTTCTATTTGAAAGAACACAGCAACAAAATCTTTGTTTTTTTATTGATTTAGTTTATTAAAACTGGGGTACAGTATGTAGCTTTTTTTATAAACATATTTCTCTCTGTCACTATCTATCTATCTATCTATCTATATATATACTGTATATACAGTATATATATACACAGTATATATACATATATATATATATATACATACAGTATTTATATACTGTATATATATATATATATATATATATATATATATATACAGTATATATATATATATATATGTATATATATATATATATATATATATATATATATATATATATATATATATATATATATATATACAGGTATTCCCCGATTTACGAGCGAGATCCGTCACTAGGGGGCGCTCGTAAACCGGAAATCTCGTAATTTGGAACGGCCGCCATTTCCTTCGTAAACCCGGAAGTCCGCTCGTAAATTGGAACGGTTTTCGCCAGCGCACCTAAAAACACTCTATTTTCATCTAAAAACTACTTTTGAGTGCATAAAAATGATCGGAAACGTGTGTTTATATGCTTAACTTGCTAACTGTAGTGAAAAAACACATGAAAACTCAGTATTTTTTTCGTTTTTTCCAAAAATTCGCAGCTCGTAAGTCTGGGACCTCGCAGATCAGAGCGCTCGTAATTCGGGGACTACCTGTATATATATATATATAATATGTATATATATATATATATATATACAGTATATATATATTATTATATAAATAGATAACTATACATATATAGTTATTTATATAAATAAA
>JBBPBX010056601.1:0-22707 GCA_038048925.1 Garcialebias charrua
GAGTTTAGTGAATAACTCTGACTCATTCAGTGAAAAACAAAATAAGCCCAAATCTTTGCATTCAATGAAGACAGGGCCGGTTGAATCTCTCTTTCCTCCAGTTTTGTAGTTTCCTCTTTGTTTTTGTGCTCTTTCATACTACTGTTTACATTCACTGTTTACATTTATTAATACTGCTTACATTTACTACTACTGTTTACATTTACACTACTTTTATATCTACACTACTGCTGATAAATATACAGTATTCTCTGGCTGGCCTTGCTTAAGGATGCCCATTGTGCCTTATGTGCCAACATCAACTACCTCATACATATACTGTGAACATTAACTCATATGCTGCTTTGCCACTCTTTGCAAATGTCAATACCAGAACCTTCATTTTATTTTATAGATATACTTTTTGTACTTTTTATACTACTATGCAAAAACTCAGGACAGTACTACACTTTTAGTATTTCACTTTATGCTTATGTCTATTAAATGTTTAGTGTTAGTGGAAATTTTCATACTTTTATACTACTATGCAAAAACTCAGGTCAGTGTTACACTTTTGCTATTTTATGCTTGTGTTTATCGAATGTTTTGGTGTTTGAATATTTACTGTTGCACCGAGGGACTGAGAGAAACGCAATTTCAATCCTGTGTATGTCCTGTACATATTGCAGTTCTGACAATAAAGTTGACTTTGATTAGCTTTCTTATTTCAGTCTGATGAAAGACTTGAAAACATGTGCTGCACTGCAATGTACATATGTACATTGCACATATATGTACATATATGTCATTGGGCCACTCTTGGCAGCAACAACTGCTAATAATAACTGTTAATAATACAGACCATCATTTATGAAGTGCATATTGTGGTACTCCTGTTATCTTTGTCTCATATTTAAATATGCTCGGAGAACTGAAACTTTAAATGTGACAATTGACATGTAAAATAAATAAATTATATACACATACAAACACACCGCATTACCATTGTAAATTTCATTTTAAATTATTGGTACAGAATACTTATATTAGCTACTTACAAAGCAAATATGGCTCACCTTATGTGTCAATGATGGCTGGGTCCAGGCCTGTGGGAAGAGAGGGTGATGTTAAATCAATGTTCTTACAAACATTAATCACTTATGTCACCTGTAAGCAGCACAAGAAAACTGGCTTCATCAACAGCTCACACAGTGATAGCTCAGTGGATTAAAATTTGCCGCTACCACACAACGTTAATGCAACAGTCTATCATATTTTTCTTACCGGACAACGCAGTCAGCCCTGGCAGCTAGCTAGCTTTTCCAACGCAAGCGGATTTGTTTTTTCCCTCGTGCCACTGCAGGCTAGGACCTAGCGTTAGCAACGAAGCATTCTGCTATATGGAGGCATTGAAATAACCACCACCCCCGAAAAAAAAAAAAAAAAACACCACCTTCCACACAAGCTGAAAATGTTATCGGACTACAAGCACCGCTGATTTTTTTCTCTCCCTCCAACAGAGTTTAGGCGACAGGACAAGCGGCTAGCACGAGGGCTAGCACCTAGCATTAGGCTAGCAACGAAGCATTCTGCTGGAGGCATTGATTACAAATTAACCACCAGACCCGGAAAAAAAAAACACCACCACCACCTTCCACACAAGCTGAAAATGTTATCGGACTACAAGCACCGCTGATTTTTTTCTCTCCCTCCAACAGAGTTTAGGCGACAGGACAAGCGACTAGCACGAGGGCTAGCACCTAGCATTAGGCTAGCAACGAAGCATTCTGCTGGAGGCATTGATTACAAATTAACCACCAGACCCGGAAAAAAAAACACCACCACCACCTTCCACACAAGCTGAAAATGTTATCGGACTACAAGCACCGCTGATTTTTTTTCTTCCAACAGAGATTTAGGCGACAGGACAAGCGGCACCTAGCCTAGCGCGGTGTCCACACCCGGCCCGAAGGCGGGCCGGCATTGCGGTTGTGGCGCGGCGGCGACTCTGGACGTGCGTCGGGCACTTTCCGCGGATCTCCCAGGCTGTGGTGCCCGTCGGGGTCCCGCGTGGGCGAGGCTGCCCCGGCGGGTGGCCTCGGCCGGCGCTCACGTAGCGCTCTGCTACCGCTCACACCGCGGGACTATTAACAATATATATAACTAGAAAACTAACTCGTGCGTTTAATCATACTTAAAAAGGGAACCCTGTTCATTTTAAAAGATAACTGCCATAGTAAATAACTTACTCTTCGATTTGGACTTTGTCCTCAGTCGATGCGGGAGAGAAATGACTGCCAGTTGCACGTGCTGCTCGGATGTGTGAAAATTTACGTCATGACGTCAGACGCAGGATGCAACGCATGCGCAACATTGATCTGGCAGGTGGCAAAGGGAACGTTTGTTGAACGTTCTAAGAACGTTAGGTTAGAACGTTATATCTAGGTTTGTTCAAACGTTAGTCAAAACCTTCAAAGAACGTTCTAAGAACGTTAGGTTAGAACGTTATATCTAGGTTTGTTCAAACGTTAGTCAAAACCTTCAAAGAACGTTCTAAGAACGTTAGGTTAGAACGTTATATCTAGGTTTGTTCAAACGTTAGTCAAAAACCTTCAAAGAACGTTCTAAGAACGTTGTGATCTAACAGAACCATGTAAGAACCATACCAGAACGTTAGTTAACGTTCTCTGTTACTTGGGTTGCCACTCGGTGCTATTTTCCGGAAACACAATATACCCTTCCACTTCTACGCTGATGACTGTCAAATTTACTTCCCCCTAAGACAAAATGGTACAGGCTCTATTCAACCTCTGCTCGACTGCCTGGCTGACATCAGGGACTGGATGGCTTTAAATTTCTTAAGCTTCAACGATAAGAAGTCTGAAGCCATATTGTTCCTTCCCAATGACACAACCTCGAACCACTGCATTGACCTTTCTGCTCTACCCCTGTCCGAAAAACAAAAAGTCACAAATCTGGGAGTGATAATGGATCCTTCCATGAAACTCAACAGTCATGTAAACATGATCGTCAAATCCTGTTTTTTCCAGCTGAGGCGTCTGTCTAAGCTGAAGCCCATATTATCAAAAAACAACCTGGAGACAGTGATTCACGCATTCATTACATCTAGGCTTGATTACTGCAATTCACTTCTGCTTGGCGTCAGTCAAGCCACCATTGCACGATTACAACTGGTTCAGAACGCAGCTGCCCGATTTTTAACCAGCACACGCAAAAGAGAGCACATTACACCAGTCTTGGCCTCCCTTCACTGGCTACCGGTTCATCTTCGAATCCAATTCAAAATTCTCATGTATGTCTACAAATCGCTGAACAGTCTCGCCCCCGCCTATCTCTCGGATCTGATACACCCATATGTCCCTCCACGTGCTTTGAGGTCAGAGGATCAGGTACTCTTAATAGTTCCAGAAACTCGCCTTAAGCGCAGAGGTGACAGGGCGTTCTCTGTAGCAGGCCCAAGACTCTGGAACGAGTTACCGCTGCTCATCAAACAGGCCCCCTCCCTCTCAGTTTTCAAATCCCGGTTAAAAACTCACTACTACTCCATTGCTTTCAATGCCAGCTGATTTATATTGGATCGTTTTATTTATGATCTGCAATGTTTTTATGTTTTTCGTGTTGTACTTCATTGACTGTGTTGCCTGTTGCGTGTTTGTTCAGCACTTTGGTGTGGACTTGTTCTTGTTGAAAGTGCTTTATAAATAAAATGGTATGGTATGGTAAGAACAACTTCTCATTACCTGTGTGGTGTGGTGCACATGTGTGGATGGACCAGGGAGGCGTGACACTTTGGAGGCTGTCGAGAGAGAGGTGATGATTACAGTATGTAACATAAAACAAAAGATAAAGTAAAAAAAATTAACATGTCTTTGCTGTACCTTTCAAACGATGCTGTGCTGGTATGTGAAGCTGGTCAGGTCAGTGATGGGATGGTGGAGCTGGCGGAGAGGAGGGGGAGGAGGAGGAGCAGCAGGCTGTGAACATAAGCAGATACAAATTGATTAACAGATTAATGTGTAACATGACACAACTCATAACAATAAAAATAACATTTCATTACAGTACTGTACCTGGAGGGAGGGAGCGGGGGGAATGGGGGGGAGGCATATTTTACTGGGGAGAGGTTGAGCTGTCCATGGCCTCCTCCTGGCTTACTGCAGGAGGACTGGATGGCCTTTCAGCTGGTGCACTAGCAGATCCTGGAGGCGGTGCTAGGACCTTTGTCACAAATTTGAGCATGTTGCTCTGCACCTGCTCCCGCTTTTTGTCATCTAGAATCTACTGGTAACACGCAACGTCATTTAGGACAGCCCTGGAGAACCTCTCCCAATCGGGGTCTTGTGCCTCCATCCTCGCCAAGAAGCTCTGGAGCTCTTTGAAGCCCTTCATCATCTCCTGCCTGGTGAAGGTCTTGGCCGGAGGCATGGGGGTGACCTGCTCCTCATCCGGGACGTGCCTGTCCAGCTGTATCAGGTCGTTTGGGGACAGGTCCTGTTCTGCTGCACCCAGCAACTGTTGGACATCGTCCTGGTCCATTTCCAGGTCCAATGACCTACCCATCCTCACAACGTCCTCGATTACACGGTCCACTTCCTGGGAATCATATACCTCCTGAACCATCTCTGGACAGAGCTTCTTCCACACCCCGCACAAGTTCTTTGGAGTCGCACGTTCCCAGGAGTTGTCAATGTTCAGCACAGCATCGTGGACGTTGTATTGTCTCCAGAAGTCTTTGAGGGTGAGGTGTCAGACTTCTCGGTTGCCTCCAAAGCGTCACAGATGACCCTCTGAAGGTAGTACGCCGTAAACGTAGTAATCACCCCTTGGTCCATTGGCTGGATCAGGGACGTGGTGTTTGGCGGCAGGTACACCACCTTCACATTAGGGTGCAAGTCGGTGAGATCAGGGGGGTGCCCTGGAGCGTTGTCCAACACCAGCAGGACTTTAAAAGCAATGCTTTTGGATTTGCAAAAACATCGGACATCTGGCACAAAGTTGTTGGTGAACCAAGTTGTAAACACAGCCAGCGTCACCCAGGCCTTTTTTATTTGAGGTCCAATAGACTGGCAGCTGTTTTCTATTAATATTTTTGAAGGCTCTGGGGTTTTCAAATTGGTACACCAGCAACGGCTTGAGTTTTCAATCCCCAGAAGCATTGCCCCCCAACAGCAAGGTCAAACGCTCCTTGCCGACCTTGTGACCCGGTGCTGTTCGTTCGGCCCTGCTGATGTAGGTCCTGTCTGACAAACGCTTCCAGAACAGCCCTGTCTCATCGACGTTGAACACCTGCTTGGCAGTGTACCCGCCGTCCCTGATGATCGCAGCCAGTGTTTCAGGGAAGGCCTCAGCTGCCTCGTGGTCAGCACCGACAGCCTCACCTGTTTAAATGCACACAAACATGACACGGTTAAGCTGTTGTAACAATGTAATAAAAGGAAAAATGAAAGAAAAAATAATAATAATTCGTAAGTCGTGGACTACCTATTAAAAAAATGAAAATGAGAAATTAAATGCTCACCCTGTATCTTGAGTTTGTGAAAATTGTGTCTCTCTTTGAAACGTTGGAACCAACCTTTGGAGGCGTTGAACTGCTCTGGTCCAGTGCCCCCCTCTCCCCGCCCCCCTGACATGTTGCCTGACGTCCCTTCTCCTGCGCTCTGTGAAGACGTGCCTTCTCCAGGATCGCTCTGTGCACCCCTTGCACCTCCCCCACTCCTCGCTTGTTCTTGCAGCTGAAGATAAATCCTCCTCGCCTTTTCACATATCACCGACTTGCTAACGGGAACACGCCTTTGCGTACAGTCCTCCAGCCATAGCACCAGCAACCGTTCCATTTCCACAATCTTACCTGTCCTCTGTTTCATAATTATAGTTGACCTCATGGGAGCCGAATCACGCACATTTTGTAAAATGCACTCTCTGTCCTTAACTATCGTTCCCACAGTCGACCTGGCTAACCCTAGCTTGTCTCCAATCGCCGTTGGTGTCATGCCCTGATCTGACATTTTTATAATTTTCGCCTTCATCTCCAGCATAATTGTTTTACGAGGTTTCTTAGCCTCGGCTGGACTTTCATCAGTTCAGCATCAGTTTAATCTCTGTATCATTATTAGATTGGATGGCTTTAAAAAGGCCACAACAACACACAAGTTTTTTCCCACTTATCACAGATGACAGACATTTGTTATGGCGACAGAGAACTCTCATCCCTGTAACCAATACACGATTAGGTAGATTAGATTTGGCAGCCGGTTTTATAGGTGCATGCAGCATAGTTTTGGGAACTAAAGTACTTGCAATGCTAAATAGGCTGTAAAATAAATAAATAAATAAAATACATGATAGTTACTGCGTACATTTCTAAATTTTCCAGCAATTAAGCATTTTAGTTGATCTTAAAACATCCATGTACTGTTGAAGAATACTTCAGTGTATAAGAAATAAGGCAGACTACCTAAAACTTACTGTCCGGAACCACCACATAGGGTCAACTTTATTTTCATCTGCAGCAAAATATATTTTTATTTTAATCTTCCAGATTATCCAAACTAAAACAACATTTACAGGAATCAGCCTTCCATTGCATAAAAAAAACTATTGACTGCTCCAGTGAATGAAGCTGAACTGTTACTGAACTCTTGGGATGAGGAAAACAAAACATTGTTGTTAGTCTTTGGTACCTACCACTGGTAGGCTACCAATGAGACCCAGAAGGCCATGCCCCAGCCCTTTGGAAGGAGCAGGTCCCAGCTCATCTCATTTCCCAGCTGTATTCCAGGCTGATGGACCAGTAAAATGGGAACTCGGCCCTGTGGGGGGCTGGGGCTCAGCCTGGAGCCAGTCACCTGCATGTCACGCTTCATACGGTTCACATTCTTCAGACAGTACACAGAAAAATGCTTCAGGGAAAAGCAACTTTCAAGCTTTGAGTACACAGTTTCAGAAATGGAGCAGCCACAAGGAAAGTCAGAGATGGTCAGGGAAAAAGAAGTGTATTTTTGTTTTGACATTTTTAATGGTACCTGCTTAGATATCTTGTTGTCTGTGACATCACAAACAGACTCCTCCCACAGAAAACTCTGAGAGCATGGTGCTGGGACTCCTCTAAACATCAGCTCCCTCCTCTTCTCATCACCCTCTGAAAACACAGCACACACCCACACACAAGTGCACATCAGTTTACCCAGCCTTACTAGTGTCACAAATCCAGCAAATGGCCCCATTTTTTTTTTTACCTTCATAATATGTATTTGTGTAAAAAAACAAAAGTTTATATAATCTTGTGAGGCTCCTTTGTCTGAAGTTACATTTTCTTGTCCATGGTTTTCTGATAGCAGAATACTCCTCGTTTTAAATCTAGGTCTCTTTATTCTGAGCCTTGCAGGTGCACAAGCTTGTTTCATACATCAGATTAGAAAGTTGAGACTTTTGGCCAGTAATAATAAAAAATTAGTCCAGACAGCACTCATGCAGAATGTTGTTCACAGGTGCAAGTTGTGCCTATTGATGACACTTTTGTAGATTAATTCAGAAAACATGTGATATTCATATTATAGCAGGCCAACAAAAGCAAAACAGAAATGTGTAAACCCAGTGTTTCCCCTACCATTATACAAGCGGGGTGCCCCACCCCGTCAACAGAACTGAGCACGCCGCCTACCAAACCAAACTTGCCCCCCATACACTCACCCGGCACTGACACAGCACTAAGCTAACGGCACGGAAAACAGGCTGTCTAGCTAAAAAGCTAAAGGCGCCTCTTCTCTCGTGCTGAACGCCCCCCCCCCCAACATTCCCACGCTCAAAAACTGTTGGTACAAGTTGCACTCAGACATGTCTCCAATGAGATGAGCACCCCGCCAAGGCAAGTTAACTAGGGGAGACACTGAAATCTGACTATAGCCCTGTACACACGTAGCCGGATATCAGTAAAAACGAACAGTTTATCATGCGGTTTGGCCTTTGATCCACACGTGAACTCCGGTTGATGTAACTATAAACGAATAATAAAAAAAACTCAGACGAAAGTGGAGATTTGAGAACTCTCCGCTTTCGAGTCTGCGTGTGGACTTTCAGAACCGGAAATTTATGCTTCAGCTGGAGCGGCGCTGACGTCACATGCTCGGAGAAAAAAAAGCACTAAAATGTCAACATACCTGCTCTGACATGATTCCCAGTCGGACATGATTCCCAGTCTACATTTTCCTGCGTTTTATTAACTTTGTACTCCAACACGGTATTTAATAGTAGTGCAACCTCACGGTCTGTCCACAAAAACGAAAGAAAAAATAAATAAATAAAAGGAAGTTGTGGTTGTTTGAAGGGTTGTGACAGCACTACACTGCCACTTATGGGTTGGGCATACTCTTTAAAACGCTCTGTGGTGAAAATAAACGGGACATGTAGACAAACATTTTAAATATCTGAACATGTATGTACGGAGATTTAGGTCGAATATCTTTTAATATTTTGATACAGAAAGAAAACATGAAAATAGTGGTTGTCTCAGCTGTTGTAACTTCCTGTCAATGCGGAAGTGATTCACGACGCTTGTGCACAGAGCCTATTACAGTACTGTTAGGATTTCTTTTACCCAACCTACAAAATAATTTCTAAAACTCATACCTCATATTGTGAATCCTCGTCTTTATCTTCGTCTTGAGTCACTGCCTCGGCGCCATTAACTTCTTCCTGGATCCTGATGTTCGGTTCCGCCACACTTTCAATGGGCCGCCGCCCGTCATTAGCAGTTGAAGTTTTAGAAGACCCATGATAAAAGTTTGTCACTTTCGGTAGTGAAGAAACATACGTTATAGTTTTTTGACGCTTTTTACGTTTTTCAGCTCCGCTTTCGTATTTTCTCGTTCGCTTCATCTTTTCTCCGTCTCCTCTGTCTCCCGCTTCGTTCTCACTCAAGCAGCACACTTCCTGGATTAGTGGGTGATGTCATGACGCATGACGGAATAGTTCATTTTTCGTAGGGGGGTACAGAACTCGACCGGTTTTTCTATTGCGTTTTTAATGATCGTTTTTCATCGTAACTATAATTATTTTTATGTTAAACGTACATTAACAAGCAGGAGCAATGTTAGGGATGTAGGTGACGGCTGGGGCCCCTGCTGATTGGAGGCCCCTGCTGATTGGCGGCCCCAGGCAACGGCCTCATTCGCCTGAATGGTAGATCCGCCACTGGGAACACGCCTTTGCGTACAGTCCTCCAGCCATAGCACCAGCAACCGTTCCATTTCCACAATCTTACCTGTCCTCTGTTTCATAATTATAGTTGACCTCATGGGAGCCGAATCACGCACATTTTGTAAAATGCGCTCTCTGTCCTTAACTATCGTTCCCACAGTCGACCTGGCTAACCCTAGCTTGTCTCCAATCGCCGTTGGTGTCATGCCCTGATCTGACATTTTTATAATTTTCGCCTTCATCTCCAGCATAATTGTTTTACGAGGTTTCTTAGCCTCGGCTGGACTTTCATCAGTTCAGCATCAGTTTAATCTCTGTATCATTATTAGATTGGATGGCTTTAAAAAGGCCACAACAACACACAAGTTTTTTCCCACTTATCACAGATGACAGACATTTGTTATGGCGACAGAGAACTCTCATCCCTGTAACCAATACACGATTAGGTAGATTAGATTTGGCAGCCGGTTTTATAGGTGCATGCAGCATAGTTTTGGGAACTAAAGTACTTGCAATGCTAAATAGGCTGTAAAATAAATAAATAAATAAAATACATGATAGTTACTGCGTACATTTCTAAATTTTCCAGCAATTAAGCATTTTAGTTGATCTTAAAACATCCATGTACTGTTGAAGAATACTTCAGTGTATAAGAGATAGGGCAGACTACCTAAAACTTACTGTCCGGAACCACCACATAGGGTCAACTTTATTTTCATCTGCAGCAAAATATTTTTTTATTTTAATCTTCCAGATTATCCAAACTAAAACAACATTTACAGGAATCAGCCTTCCATTGCATAAAAAAAACTATTGACTGCTCCAGTGAATGAAGCTGAACTGTTACTGAACTCTTGGGATGAGGAAAACAAAACATTGTTGTTAGTCTTTGGTACCTACCACTGGTAGGCTACCAGTGAGACCCAGAAGGCCATGCCCCAGCCCTTTGGAAGGAGCAGGTCCCATCCAGCACCCCAGGAGCTCATCTCATTTCCCAGCTGTTTTCCAGGCTGATGGACCAGTAAAATGGGAACTCGGCCCTGTGGGGGGCTGGGGCTCAGCCTGGAGCCAGTCACCTGCATGTCACGCTTCATACGGTTCACATTCTTCAGACAGTACACAGAAAAATGCTTCAGGGAAAAGCAACTTTCAAGCTTTGAGTACACAGTTTCAGAAATGGAGCAGCCACAAGGAAAGTCAGAGATGGTCAGGGAAAAATAAGTGTATTTTTGTTTTGACATTTTTAATGGTACCTGCTTAGATATCTTGTTGTCTGTGACATCACAAACAGACTCCTCCCACAGAAAACTCTGAGAGCATGGTGCTGGGACTCCTCTAAACATCAGCTCCCTCCTCTTCTCATCACCCTCTGAAAACACAGCACACACCCACACACAAGTGCACATCAGTTTACCCAGCCTTACTAGTGTCACAAATCCAGCAAATGGCCCCATTTTTTTTTTTACCTTCATAATATGTATTTGTGTAAAAAAACAAAAGTTTATATAATCTTCCGCTCATTCTCAATCAGTTCATCTGGACAGTTTCTTTTTAGCAGAAACGTTTCACCCTCACTCCAGAGGGCTTCCTCAGTCAGAGTAGTCCAACTACAGTGTGCTTTGGACTACTCTGACTGAGGAAGCCCTCTGGAGTGAGGGTGAAACGTTTCTGCTAAAAAGAAACTGTCCAGATGAACTGATTGAGAATGAGCGGATTTGATACCTGGACTATTGAGAATTAACTTTCTTGTCTTGAACCACTTTGGACATGTCTGCCTGCCTGGGAGGAGTCGACGAGGGACACGCCCCCAGAAACCATCTTGGCTACAGCAAACTGGTTGGTCCACATAAGTTGCTTACTTGGTGGGTTAACTTCAGTGTGCTTTGGACTACTCTGACTGAGGAAGCCCTCTGGAGTGAGGGTGAAACGTTTCTGCTAAAAAGAAACTGTCCAGATGAACTGATTGAGAATGAGCGGATTTGATACCTGGACTATTGAGAATTAACTTTCTTTTATATAATCTTGTGAGGCTGCTTTGTCTGAAGTTACATTTTCTTGTCCATGGTTTTCTGATAGCAGAATACTCCTCGTTTTAAATCTAGGTCTCTTTATTCTGAGCCTTGCAGGTGCACAAGCTTGTTTCATACATCAGATTAGAAAGTTGACTTTTGGCCAGTAATAATAAAAAATTAGTCCAGACAGCACTCATGCAGAATGTTGTTCACAGGTGCAAGTTGTGCCTATTGATGACACTTTTATAGATTAATTCAGAAAACATGTGATATTCATATTATAGCAGGCCAACAAAAGCAAAACAGAAATGTGTAAACCCAGTGTTTCCCCTACCATTATACAAGCGGGGTGCCCCACCCCGTCAACAGAACTGAGCACGCCGCCTACCAAACCAAACTTGCCCCCCATACACTCACCCGGCACTGACACAGCACTAAGCTAACGGCACGGAAAACAGGCTGTCTAGCTAAAAAGCTAAAGGCGCCTCTTCTCTCGTGCTGAACGCCCCCCCCCCCAACATTCCCACGCTCAAAAACTGTTGGTACAAGTTGCACTCAGACATGTCTCCAATGAGATGAGCACCCCGCCAAGGCAAGTTAACTAGGGGAAACACTGAAATCTGACTATAGCCCTGTACACACGTAGCCGGATATCAGTAAAAACGAACAGTTTATCATGCGGTTTTGGCCTTTGATCCACACGTGAACTCCGGTTGATGTAACTATAAACGAATAATAAAAAAACTCAGACGAAAGTGGAGATTTGAGAACTCTCCGCTTTCGAGTCTGCGTGTGGACTTTCAGAACCGGAAATTTATGCTTCAGCTGGAGCGGCGCTGACGTCACATGCTCGGAGAAAAAAAAGCACTAAAATGTCAACATACCTGCTCTGACATGATTCCCAGTCGGACATGATTCCCAGTCTACATTTTCCTGCGTTTTATTAACTTTGTACTCCAACACGGTATTTAATAGTAGTGCAACCTCACGGTCTGTCCACAAAAACGAAAGAAAAAATAAATAAATAAAAGGAAGTTGTGGTTGTTTGAAGGGTTGTGACAGCACTACACTGCCACTTATGGGTTGGGCATACTCTTTAAAACGCTCTGTGGTGAAAATAAACGGGACATGTAGACAAACATTTTAAATATCTGAACATGTATGTACGGAGATTTTTTTTGCGCAGATATTCGTTTTTCAAACACCAGGCTACGTGTGTACAGGGCCTATGAGGACTTGAATAAAAACCTGAACAGTGTAACCATGTACAGCTAACCCTCGAGTTTCGTACGAGTTACGGACCTAAGGACCTTTCGCAGGTCGATTTTGCCGTCGGCCGGGGACCACCCCAGCCGTCACTGCCCTGCATGTGTATATACAGTATATATATATAGTTTCCAAGCACTTCGCCTATCCTAACACACCTAACACAGTGTAGTGGATTATTAGTGAACAGAATAATAATAAAATTATTACAGAATAAAATAATTAATTAATACAGAATACAGTAAATAAAAATATAATTTCTTACTTTGAGCTGGTCATAGCCGACATCTTAGGTTGTCGGGCGGTGAGCGAACCGCAACGAGCGAACCGCGGCTGCTGCCTTCATTATGGCTCCCAAATGTACCGTATGTTTTTTGATAATTATGTAGGGTACTGTGTTAGGATAGGCTAAGTGCTTAGTAATACAGTACTGTACATGTATATGGTGCAGTATGTACTTATATTTCGACTTACGTCGAAAATCGGTTTACGAAGCCGCCTAGGAACGGATCAACGTCGTAAGTCGAGGACTACCTGTATATTTTAAAAATCTACATTACTGAATTGTGTGTTTAATGTCCATTTGTCTAAAATTTGTAAAGCCTAGCTCTCATTACCTGAGCCTAGTGAGTCCTGGGATTGTCACCAACTCAAACCAGTTAATTTACTCGTACACAGATGACCTCCTGTTTGGGGCTAAACATGCTGAACTTCAACAAACAATGTGACCAGGTCTCTACAAGGCCCCCACTGATGTGTTCACTAGGCATGATGGGAACATCTCGTCATCTGCTGCTTTTCTTACAACGGTGATTAAGGAATGAGAAGCTGCTGCTGCTACTATTGCTAATGCCAGGTCCCCACTAAACGCATCAAAACGCTCCCAACGCACCGTGTTTGCTGCTTGTCAACAGATGTCTGTTTCCACCGAACGTGTCTGATGACGCGCAGTGGGAGGAGCGTCTGGCTCCCTTCCCGGTCAGATATGTGTTGTTTTTCTGTGCACCGAGCAGATAAAATCAGCTTCACGTGAGCCTCGTTACTACTTGAGTGGGTTTTCTACGAGCCGAACTGCAGCTCCAAAAGTCTTTGTTGAGATTAAAACGTTTTTTTTTATGTTTGGGGTGATCGTACGCTCGAGTGGACAGCAGCAACTTTAAAAATGCCAGGTTTCCTACCGGAGGCTTTTTTCGCCACGGAGACTCGACGGGGTGTGTTTAAAAAGTCCACAAAAAGTCCCGTCATCGTTGCGTCATCACATAGCAGAGTCTCTCCCGATTGGTTGCTGGCTCGGCTGCTGCGGACGCGCGCGTGCGTGGAAAGGGACTGCCGAGCACTGCTGCGCTGCTTGAACTGCTGAAGACGCGCCGCGCCACGCCCCGCTGCTCCAAGATGTGCGGCCACATAGACTTTCAATGTAAAGTGGCTGCTTCGGCTGTGTGAAAAGCGTTAGGTGGGAACCTGGCTTTATACTACTACTACTGCTGCTACTGCTTCTTTATTTATAAAGGAATTTAAAACAACCACAGATGTACAAAGTGCTGTGCATGTAAAATCAAGAAAACAAAAAATAAATAAACAGTTAAAACAGAAAGAACAATAAAAACTAGTAAAAATAAATCACAGAAAGTCTCGCTGTGCCAAAAATCAGGGAATACGCATGCCTTTAAGAAGAGTGTTAGAAGTGGACAGTGGAAGGGGCTTGTCTGATGAGAAGAGGGAGATTGTTTCTTAATTTTGGAGCAGAAACAGAAAAGCTTTGTCCCCCTGAGCCTCCGTTTGGACCTCGACACCTCCAGGTTACTCACTGCATCTGTTAGGGTTAAATAACTGGTTGCCAAGTGAAACAATAGTCACTGCAGCAAGTTTCCAAAGTGAGTTTCTGATTTTGACAAGGTTAATCTCTTTTTTTTGTCCAGATTATGTCTGTCTTGGTTTTCTGTAAAGCTCACAGGATGGACAGATTCTGACACTATACCAAGTGGGAGCATGTATTGAATATGTTACTACGACTGTCTCGTAAGACGAAAATCTCGTAAATCGGGGACTACCTGTATATATGTATATGTACCGCACCAGCCGCCACTGATACACGTAAATGTGCGGTAATGCCTATCCTAACACTTTAAAACATTTTAAAAGAACATACAGTACATAAAAAATTTATTTCTTACATTGAGCAGCTTCTGTCGTCTGTTTGCCTCCGCTCCGCTGCATTAGCTCCGCTGCGTTACGTCCAAGCTTCGCAGCTTCCTTCCAGCACCACGCAGTTTAAACTGTTTACAGGAAGGACTGTTAGGATGTTAACTTCATACATTTGGAGACAGAGAAAGATTTTAATAACTTACCGAAAGCCGTTTGTGCGCGCCGCCTTTAGCTGCACCTGTTAGCATTAGCCCCGCCAAATCCGCTGCTGCTGTAGTCCGCAGCTCTGGGCAGTCGGTTTAGCTGCACCTCCAAAAAGGCTGTCTGCTTTGTTTCAGCAAGTTAGCTCGGTGTCCCCCTGATCGCACAAAGCCGGCTGTCGGCTGCAGCTACTGTGGGGGTCCGCTTTAGCATGTTAGCCTTATAATAATAATAATAATCATTTTATTTAAAAGTGCCTTTCAGGACACCCATGGACACTTAACAAACCAATACAGTTCAAACATTATCAGTGACAAATTGAAATATAAAATACATAAAGATTATAAAATGCAAAATAATAAAAAATACATTTAGTGAAGTTAATGATGAACTAGTCTAAAGAGATGTGTTTTCAGGGCTGTCTTGAACAGAGAAAGGGAGGTGGTGTTTCGGAGGTGAGGGGCAGAGCAGGTGAAGGCCCTGCTCCCCATGGTGGAGAGGTGGGCAGAGGGTACATGGAGATGTAGCGAAGAGGAGGATCTGAGAGAGCGTGATGGGATGGAGATTTGTAGGAGGTCAGATAGATAAGGAGGGGCAAGGTTGTGGATAGATTTGAACGTGAGAAGTAGAATTTTGAAGATGATGCGTGATTTAACCGGGAGCCAGTGGAGCTGCTGCAGGACAGGAGTGATGTGGTTATAGTAGGAGGTTTGAGTGATGACACGGGCAGCTGAGTTCTGGACCATCTGTAACTTGTGGAGAGATTAGTTGGGGAGGCCGTAGAGAAGGGAGATGCAGTAATTGATACGGGAAGTCACAAGTACCATGAGCTGCTGGTCTCGCGCGGAGGCTGTGGGAGCGATCGACTTCTTTCTGCCAATTTCAGCTTGTTATGCTCCTTTCACCTTGTTTCTGCAAGTTTAAGCATTTTATGCTATTTCAGCTGCTATTTAGCTGCTTTTATGCAAATTTGAGCTTTTTCATCTAATTTCACCTTTTTTGCACTCATTTCAAATTTTCAGCCTAATTCAGCTGAAATGTTCTTTCTCCACTTCCTTTTGTCCTTTTTCCAGGGTGGTGTTCGGCGGCAGGTACACCACCTTCACATTAGGGTGCAAGTCGGTGAGATCAGGGGGGTGCCCTGGAGCGTTGTCCAACACCAGCAGGACTTTAAAAGCAATGCTTTTGGATTTGCAAAAACACCGGACATCTGGCACAAAGTTGTTGGTGAACCAAGTTGTAAACACAGCCAGCGTCACCCAGGCCTTTTTTATTTGAGGTCCAATAGACTGGCAGCTGTTTTCTATTAATATTTTTGAAGGCTCTGGGGTTTTCAAATTGGTACACCAGCAACGGCTTGAGTTTTCAATCCCCAGAAGCATTGCCCCCCAACAGCAAGGTCAAACGCTCCTTGCCGACCTTGTGACCCGGTGCTGTTCGTTCGGCCCTGCTGATGTAGGTCCTGTCTGACAAACGCTTCCAGAACAGCCCTGTCTCATCGACGTTGAACACCTGCTTGGCATTGTACCCGCCGTCCCTGATGATCGCAGCCAGTGTTTCAGGGAAGGCCTCAGCTGCCTCGTGGTCAGCACCGACAGCCTCACCTGTTTAAATGCACACAAACATGACACGGTTAAGCTGTTGTAATCAAAAAAGGCGTTCAATACAGGATCAACTGGACTTTATTTGTTGCAGAAAACGTTTCGACTTCTGTCCAGAAGTCTTTTTCAATCCATTAAGCTGTTGTAACAATGTAATAAAAGGAAAAATGAAAGAAAAAATAATAATAATTCGTAAGTCGTGGACTACCTATTAAAAAAATGAAAATGAGAAATTAAATGCTCACCCTGTATCTTGAGTTTGTGAAAATTGTGTCTCTCTTTGAAACGTTGGAACCAACCTTTGGAGGCGTTGAACTGCTCTGGTCCAGTGCCCCCCTCTCCCCGCCCCCCTGACATGTTGCCTGACGTCCCTTCTCCTGCGCTCTGTGAAGACGTGCCTTCTCCAGGATCGCTCTGTGAGACGTCCCTTTTCCAGGATCACTCTGTGCACCCCTTGCACCTCCCCCACTCCTCGCTTGTTCTTGCAGCTGAAGATAAATCCTCCTCGCCTTTTCACATATCACCGACTTGCTAACGGGAACACGCCTTTGCGTACAGTCCTCCAGCCATAGCACCAGCAACCGTTCCATTTCCACAATCTTACCTGTCCTCTGTTTCATAATTATAGTTGACCTCATGGGAGCCGAATCACGCACATTTTGTAAAATGCGCTCTGTCCTTAACTATCGTTCCCACAGTCGACCTGGCTAACCCTAGCTTGTCTCCAATCGCCGTTGGTGTCATGCCCTGATCTGACATTTTTATAATTTTCGCCTTCATCTCCAGCATAATTGTTTTACGAGGTTTCTTAGCCTCGGCTGGACTTTTCATCAGTTCAGCATCAGTTTAATCTCTGTATTATTATTAGATTGGATGGCTTTAAAAAGGCCACAACAACACACAAGTTTTTTGTACATTTGTTATGGCGACAGAGAACTCTCATCCCTGTAACCAATACACGATTAGGTAGATTAGATTTGGCAGCCGGTTTTATAGGTGCATGCAGCATAGTTTTGGGAACTAAAGTACTTGCAATGCTAAATTGGCTGTAAAATAAATAAATAAATAAAATACATGATAGTTACTGCGTACATTTCTAAATTTTCCAGCAATTAAGCATTTTAGTTGATCTTAAAACATCCATGTACTGTTGAAGAATACTTCAGTGTATAAGAGATAGGGCAGACTACCTAAAACTTACTGTCCGGAACCACCACATAGGGTCAACTTTATTTTCATCTGCAGCAAAATATTTTTTTATTTTAATCTTCCAGATTATCCAAACTAAAACAACATTTACAGGAATCAGCCTTCCATTGCATAAAAAAAACTATTGACTGCTCCAGTGAATGAAGCTGAACTGTTACTGAACTCTTGGGATGAGGAAAACAAAACATTGTTGTTAGTCTTTGGTACCTACCAGAAGGCCATGCCCCAGCCCTTTGGAAGGAGCAGGTCCCATCCAGCACCCCAGGAGCTCATCTCATTTCCCAGCTGTTTTCCAGGCTGATGGACCAGTAAAATGGGAACTCGGCCCTGTGGGGGGCTGGGGCTCAGCCTGGAGCCAGTCACCTGCATGTCACGCTTCATACGGTTCACATTCTTCAGACAGTACACAGAAAAATGCTTCAGGGAAAAGCAACTTTCAAGCTTTGAGTACACAGTTTCAGAAATGGAGCAGCCACAAGGAAAGTCAGAGATGGTCAGGGAAAAAAGAAGTGTATTTTTGTTTTGACATTTTTAATGGTACCTGCTTAGATATCTTGTTGTCTGTGACATCACAAACAGACTCCTCCCACAGAAAACTCTGAGAGCATGGTGCTGGGACTCCTCTAAACATCAGCTCCCTCCTCTTCTCATCACCCTCTGAAAACACAGCACACACCCACACACAAGTGCACATCAGTTTACCCAGGGTATCCGCGGGGTTGTAAAAGGTATTGAAAGGTAGTAAATAAATTAAGGCCATTAAAAAGTATTAAAAAGTAATAAACGTCATCTGACGAGGTATTACATTTTTTTAAACCTACATAACTATATTTTTCTCGTTCTGTCGTCTAAAAAAAGGTCTGTGAATTTAATTATCTTTTCTAATTTTATGTTCCGAGTAGGACCTTATCGTCAGTCAGTGTGCGTGCGCACCTACAGCTGCGTGTGCGCGAGGCTTATCATGTCTGTAAAAAGAAACGGGAAAGGATCGCGGCTTTATCCTCCAACATTTAACAATAAATGTACCTAAACAATTGTTTGTTAGCTCGAAATTATAGCAAAGGTGTGTCTCAGTCTAACGTTTTCTTAATAAATGTACTTTAACGGTCAAATTAGCTGCATTTCACCGGGGCGGTGCAGCTGGCTGCTGGATTGAAGATTCTAAGCTGAGCAGAAAGGTGGGGACATATGGCAGGCCGATTGAGTCATTAATAGCTAGTGAAGATTCTCAGTCATCCAGGACATGGTGAATTCTAAAAAGTGCAAGAAAAAAAAACTAAAGTATAGTATAATAGTAAAATAAATAGTATAATAAATAAAGTCCAGTTGTTTTTGTCTGGAACTTTTTTAAATTTGTCATTATAGGCACGTTTTCCTATTACATGATAAAATAGCATGCTATACACTATTACTATTATGGGGCCATCAGGAACTGCTTTTTTTTTTCAGTCAGAATGAATGGAAAAGGTCATATTTCAGTAAAAAAAAAAAAAGGTTTATAAATATGGGAAAAAAATCTAAATATGTCACTTCGGCCTATAAGTTGCAAGGCATGTAAATTATGCAAAAAACTACAGGATGAAAAATATGGTAGTTATTATTTTTCTCCCTCTCTTTTTGAATTGTGCATGTGTTCAGTGTTGAATTATTTTAACTAAACTGTTTTCAAGTTTACGGTTTCCATTTGCCATTAGAGATAGGTTATGTGTGGGAACAATTACCCGGTAAACTTTTTCTCTTGGGTTAGATTTAAATAACAAATAGGTCAGTGCTTTTATTGAGGCAAGAAGCAAATTGATGTACTGTATCCAGTAATTGTTATAAAACTACATTTACTACCAAAGTTTAGGAAGAAAATGACAGTAATCTTATCACTTTACAATTAGTTGCTCTAAACTGAAGTACAACAGGTTGCCGCTACGGTTACAGCTCAGTGCCGTGATGGTATTAAAAAATATTTTGATGGTATTAAAAAGGTATTAAAAGGTATTAAATTCAACTCTAGAATTTCTGCATATACCCTGGTTTACCCAGCCTTACTAGTGTCACAAATCCAGCAAATGGCCCCATTTTTTTTTTTACCTTCATAATATGTATTTGCGTAAAAAAACAAAAGTTTATATAATCTTGTGAGGCTGCTTTGTCTGAAGTTACATTTTCTTGTCCATGGTTTTCTGATAGCAGAATACTCCTCGTTTTAAATCTAGGTCTCTTTATTCTGAGCCTTGCAGGTGCACAAGCTTGTTTCATACATCAGATTAGAAAGTTGACTTTTGGCCAGTAATAATAAAAAATTAGTCCAGACAGCACTCATGCAGAATGTTGTTCACAGGTGCAAGTTGTGCCTATTGATGACACTTTTATAGATTAATTCAGAAAACATGTGATATTCATATTATAGCAGGCCAACAAAAGCAAAACAGAAATGTGTAAACCCAGTGTTTCCCCTACCATTATACAAGCGGGGTGCCCCACCCCGTCAACAGAACTGAGCACGCCGCCTACCAAACCAAACTTGCCCCCCATACACTCACCCGGCACTGACACAGCACTAAGCTAACGGCACGAAAACAGGCTGTCTAGCTAAAAAGCTAAAGGCGCCTCTTCTCTCGTGCTGAACGCCCCCCCCCCCAACATTCCCACGCTCAAAAACTGTTGGTACAAGTTGCACTCAGACATGTCTCCAATGAGATGAGCACCCCGCCAAGGCAAGTTAACTAGGGGAAACACTGAAATCTGACTATAGCCCTGTACACACGTAGCCGGATATCAGTAAAAACGTACAGTTTATCATGCGGTTTTGGCCTTTGATCCACACGTGAACTCCGGTTGATGTAACTATAAACGAATAATTAAAAAACTCAGACGAAAGTGGAGATTTGAGAACTCTCCGCTTTCGAGTCTGCGTGTGGACTTTCAGAACCGGAAATTTATGCTTCAGCTGGAGCGGCGCTGACGTCACATGCTCGGAGAAAAAAAAGCACTAAAATGTCAACATACCTGCTCTGACATGATTCCCAGTCGGACATGATTCCCAGTCTACATTTTCCTGCGTTTTATTAACTTTGTACTCCAACACGGTATTTAATAGTAGTGCAACCTCACGGTCTGTCCACAAAAACGAAAGAAAAAATAAATAAATAAAAGGAAGTTGTGGTTGTTTGAAGGGTTGTGACAGCACTACACTGCCACTTATGGGTTGGGCATACTCTTTAAAACGCTCTGTGGTGAAAATAAACGGGACATGTAGACAAACATTTTAAATATCTGAACATGTATGTACGGAGATTTTTTTTTGCGCAGATATTCGTTTTTCAAACACCAGGCTACGTGTGTACAGGGCCTATGAGGACTTGAATAAAAACCTGAACAGTGTAACCATGTACAGCTAACCCTCGAGTTTCGTACGAGTTACGGACCTAAGGACCTTTCGCAGGTCGATTTTGCCGTCGGCCGGGGACCACCCCAGCCGTCACTGCCCTGCATGTGTATATACAGGTAGTCCCCGACTTACGAGCGCTCTGACTTACGAGGTCCCGGACTTAAGAGCATGCATCTCATTAAAAAAAAAAATATAAATATATATATATTTTTTTTTTTTTTATTTTTTTTTATAAATGAATACATGTACAGTACTGGACAGTCACCAAGCACTTAGCCTATCCTAACACAGTTTTTAAAGATGAAGGAATAAGTTGAATTGTCTCCCTTTCACATAAAGGGAGCAAGCTCCCTATGGAGCCTGCAGGGAGGAGGGAGACAATTCAACTGACTCCTTCATCTTTAAAAACTGTGTTAGGATAGGCTAAGTGCTTGGTGACTGTACAGTACTGTACATTTATCTATTTATAAATAAAAAACAATAAAAAAATAAAAATACTGTATATACTGTATATTTTTAATAAATAGATAAATGTACAGTACTGTACAGTCACCAAGCACTTAGCCTATCCTAACACAGTTTTTAAAGATGAAGGAGTCAGTTGAATTGAACTGAAATGTGAGTGGTGTATACTAATTTAATAACACCTGCCTTCTTCTGTCATTCATTTACACAAACTGCTGACATATTTGATCAATGTCTAAATTGTTTAATTTTGTCTGGTGGACATGGCACACAGCAACATTATTAAAGGTATTGTGACATGATGTTGGAAATTTGCATATTTGTCACAACATATATATCTTATATCATTCAGCTCTGTTCGTTTTTGCAAAATAAATTATATATTAAAATTTCATTCCAAGTTATGGTAGTTTTTTCTCTGGGGCACGCCCCTAAAAATCCGCTCACTTCCACAAAACGTCATGTGACGTACATTTGGGTAGCCGCTGCTCAACGCGCATCTAAATAATGGCGGAGCATGTCGAACAAACACAACCTATTGTTAGTACATGAATGTATTAAAGCAATCGAAGGGTTATTATTCATCCTATACAGTTATTGGACACTCGATCAACTGAAAAGTGATTTAGACATGGTTTAATTCATACACAGTAGCTAAGTGAGGATAGCTTTGTGACGTAGCTTCTTTGTTCTTGGGCTGAGCTAACAGAGTCCCGGTCGCGTTTGAGATCTATCATTTTAAGACAGTAAATCATCCAAAACTCTCATTAATAAACCCTCCCTGAATAAAAAGAAATTACAGATGTTACCTGATCGCGCAGACATAATTTAAAAATACATAAATAGCAACGTGTTTGCTCCTGTATCTCGGCTAATGTTTGTTAGCAGCTATCTCGGCTAACAGAGTCCCGGTCGCGTTTGAGATCTATCATTTTAAGACAGTAAATCATCCAAAACTCTCATTAATAAACCCTCCCTGAATAAAAAGAAATTACAGATGTTACCTGATCGCGTAGACATAATTTAAAAGTCTCTTGGCTAATGTTTGTTAGCAGCTATCTCGGCTAACAAAGTCCCGGTCGCGTTTGAGATCTATCATTTTAAGACAGTAAATCATCCAAAACTCTCATTAATGAACCCTCCCTGAATAAAAAGAAATTACAGATGTTACCTGATCGCGCAGACATAATTTAAAAATACATAAATAGCTACGTGTTTGCTCCTGTCTCTC